>UXGD01000628.1:0-51611 GCA_900474315.1 Torymus auratus | reverse complement strand
AAGACAAGACAATAATACTTTTCATATTGATTGACAAGACCAAGACAAGAGAGAAATTTTCAAGAATTTACAAGAGCAAGACAATAATTACAGAAATATTGTATTCTCTTTCTGTCGTGCAGCCCTATCAACAATATTAGCTGAGCATGCAATATAGGCATGCATCTACAATTACACACTTATTAACAATCTCGTCGCCATCCACCCCTACTTTGCATCACAAAAGCCACACCACGATGAGCCCACCATCTCCCATCAAGCGGATGAGCCATGATGTCGCAGACCCCCCCCCCACGACATTGTCATCACAACACACAGACACATCACGCACATATTCATTAACAGGTTGTGCCGGCGTGCGAGGGCGTTACATAATTCGCGCACAGCCGCAAACGCGTGCGTGTCTACACCATCCACATATAGGATCCCAGACGCAGAAACGCGCGCTCGCGATGCACGACAAATATTTCATTATGTAAGAACGCGTCTCGCCCGACAAGCGAGGTGTCGCCTTCTGCCCGACACGCGCTGGCATCTTACTCGCGGTCGCGCACGGCGGCGTGCGGATTCGCTTACGGCGTGCAAGAGCTAGGTAGCTGCGCTGATGACGTCTGCAACGGCGAGTTTCCCGTGAATAAGAAGTGGTTTTGCGGAGTTCTGGAATCGCCGGCGTCTATGGGTCGCCTCTGAAGTTGGAAGAGAATCATGAGAGTAGCGAAATGACGGGGGTTTTTAATTTATGATGGTATGAGATTGTTTTAGGTTTTAATTGTTCAATCGCAAGCTCGTTATGTATAGATGCAGATATGCATTAAGTTTACAATATTATTATTTGCTGATGTTTGTAATGCGTATAAATCTTGCGGATTTATGGTCAAATATAAATCTGTTTGGAATTCGTTTATGAATAGTAACTACACTATAAAGGCAAAATTTATTTTCTGTGTAGTATGTAATATAATTTATTACAATAACATAATAATAAGCAAGATCCGGATTACTTAATACTTAACGTTACGTCTATGCTATAATGTTTATGAAATATTATTAAAAAAAATATATGAGTTACAATAAAGTATTCCAATACATCAAATATACCATGTATTTAAATAAGGGTAAAAATAGTTCGTTCATTATGTATAGCTATATCAAAATCGTGATAAAAAGATTTAAATACAATTACATCCACCGTCAACCCGGCATTATTCACATCGCCACTTAACCACACAGCCGCGAGTATAAGTAAACGCCACGAGTAAATATAAAAGCTCCGGCCTGTTAGCACACTACGACGTCGCGGACGCAATTAATTCTCGAGTCGTGAGTCCCTGATTAAGCGTCTATATGCCAATAACACATTCACTATGCATCGACAAGTCCCCCGACGGATTTTCGCATTTTTCATAAAACAATAACGCTCCTCCCATACAAAAGTCTCGCTCTCTTTCTCTCCAGATAAACGAAATTGGAATAATCGAGCGATATCGACATCGATTCCACGTATTCTCGCAATCAGCCGTCGCAAATCAATCGACATCGGCTGCTGCGGCCCTTCCCGCTGATGTATATGGGAAAGCATTAATGAGAAACAAACGCCGCCGCTGTTGTTCTTGTGTATTTCTATCCCCGTCAGTGTGTATTTCTGCGAGATTCGAGCCTTTTCTCCTCGGCGCATTATTTTCCACTCGCGTGTGTGCGTCCCTCTTTGTGCGCGCAGGTGTGGAAAACCGCGAGGCGGCGCCGCGAGAATCAAAGGGGATATACGTTATATGTACAGAGGCGGAGCGGCGTATGGCGCTCTGTATCCGTCATATTTAATTATCTGCCGAGTGGCGAGTGGGTAGACAATTGCGAGTATATACAGAGAAAGAGGTGTATATATACAAAGAAAACTCGTTACGGTTCGTACAGAGATAAAATCGGCCGCTCGTGATTTTCTCTAGAAGTAGATACCGTTTAATTGATTTCTATACGGCAACTTCTTTTTAACAGCTTTAAAATTTTTCTGCGCAAATGTCAAAACGATACACATATAACTGGTCGAGATATCTCAGCCGTAATATTTTTTCCCATACATCCAGCCACTTCGAGGCATCGATCATCGGGTGACCGCGCGAGTGATCGGCCGCTATATTGTGAAATTTCCGCGAAATCGGGATCCCATAAAAGTCGGGATTCCACTGAGTGTGTGTATATACAGCCCGCGCGCTGATGATGATGATGGCTACCCAGTAGACGCGCATTCCACGGTAATAAGCGGCTGTCAGCTCTCTCTCTCTCTCTCCCTCTTTCTCTCGTATGTAACATTATCGGCAAAAACTAATCTCATTGCGCTGCGGCGGCGGCGAGCCGCTTTAATTACTCGAGATTCGACGCAACGTATAACCACACGGCTGTGGCGCCGCCGCTTCTCTTTCCCGCGTTCCGCGCCACCAGATTTCTTCCGAAGCTTATACATTACTCGGCGTTTTTCGGTATATAATACTGTTATAATACATACCGGTATAGGGCCACGCGAACACATCGGCACCGTTTTCCCAATAAAGGCGCGAGGGGGGTAAAGAAAAAAAAGAAGGCGTAGTAGTATAGCGTACAAAAAACGCTTTGCATTACGATGCGTGACAAGAAGAAGATAACTAGTCGAGCGAAACGCATCGCGTTGTTGCGTCTCTCGCGTATAGCACCGCGCCTCGTGGAGAACTTTCTCGGATTGAGCAAAGAAAGGAAAACACGAGAGGCGATCGGCTCGCGAAAATAAATAACGAAATCGCCGCGATTGTCAAGCGCGAGTGAAGAAAGTCACCGCGTTTATATACACTCTGTATATATATGAGAGAGAGAGAAGCTCTCGCGGAAACGCGCGAGCGAGCGAGGCCAATTACCGAACTACGCGCTCGCTCACGGGCGCCTGTTATGAATGGCAATTTTATGTAAACTACGCCCTATAAACATTTGACGAAAGTAAAAAAGACACGCGAGCGCTCGAAAGGCATCTTTATCCTCGCAGTTAAGTTTTACAGCGCAAGAAGGCTCCGCGGTTTAAATCTCCCTCCCTTTTTTTCCTCTCCTTTGCGCTCACGGCGAAACTGGTGCAGCAATTGCCCGAACCAACGAACGAGAGAGCTTTTTGCATTTCTATGCGCAGTTGGGCGGCCGCGGCGTTTTGTAAAAGTCGTGCCGAAATCGATGAGGTGGCGGTGTGACGCGAGAATTCTCTCTCTCTCTCTCTCGTAATTCGTAATCCGTAATTTCACGCACTCTCGCACACTGACGAAATCTTTACTCCTGTTCTTTTTTTGCGCGATCGCCGGTAGAATTAAACTTCTAGATTTCGCGATCGCTGCTGCTCCCCCTGAAGGCAGACGGTATAGTAGTCGCCGCGCTCCGCGACGTCATCATTTACGTACTCGCGGGCGATCAATTTCGCGCCGGTCACGCGGCACACGCGGAAAAAGAGAGAAGATCGAGCGCGCGGGCTGAAAGAAACAGGCGACGTGCGTGGCTTCTTGTATGGCCATTTTTTGTGCCGGATTTATGGCTTTTGAAAGTGTTTTATTTCTTCATGCGCCGTGGCGACGTAAACAATGGGGTCCCGTGCGCAAGCGTGAGTCTGATAGATCCTTTTCCTCAAGGCGCGCGCGTCGATCGATGTTTTTTTTGCGCCCGGGGACCGTTACGTTGTGTGGGCCTCGTTTTCAGGAGCGAGTTTTGATGCTGGGCCTTTTGATCACGATCGAGAAGTAATTGATATACGCGTACTTTAATTATACGATTTTTGATTTTTATAAGCGTCGTCGATTAAGACTATGTACAAATACATAATGTCACATTTACGCTTATTGTTTTTTTTTGAGGTAGCGTTTGTTACACAAATAGATATTATAAAGAGATACTTGTAATTTTGTCTAAGTAATGGGTGATAATAGAGATTTGAAATATATTAATGAGCTTTTTGTACGAGCAATGGATACACGAGAATGAAAGAATGGCTCGCGCCTATGTGTTTTTTGTTCTTTCATTCTGCGTTTAATGCAGTGTTTTGTATATTATCTTTTACATACTAATATACCTGTCCACTTTTCAGGGTCTAATTTTCGTAACTACATAATGATCGCGCGGCAGTGCGACTGACCTTTCGATAATTATGCCTATTATTTCAATTTCTGTTTTTACACTCATGACTTTTTAATTTTCTCTGTTTACCGGAGTAACAGCTGCGCCTAATTAGCGTATTCCCGGCGTTTGCCGATATTTAAATATTTGAAAAAACCTATACACTTATCAATTCCCGCATATATAAAGCGAACTTGATTAACTCAAACCTATAGAACGAGCGACTAATTAGTAATATTTACTATTTCATCACTTGCTGAACTCTTTAAACACGTCAACGTATCAAAGAGTTTCACAACGATCCGCAAACTCTCCATCATTCAATTCATCTCGCCAATCCCGCAACCGAAAGGGAAACCGACTAGCCAACACCTCAACCCCGCATCCTCATGAATCATCCATCGGCAATTTACACTCCCTTGACAATAATCAAAAGGTAAACACAGCCCGCGCGACATACATAAAAAAAGTGCTGAATAACAGTCGCAAAGGCCGACACATATATAACGGCCGCGGCGCGCTATACTCTCGCCGCTCGCGGGTGCATGAATAGTCAGAATAGCAGCGCAGGGCGGCTGCTGTTGCTGCTGCTGTGGAGATCGGATAGAGAAGGAGGGAAGCAGCGGTGGCTCGTCCGCGCGAGATGGTGGGGAGCGTTTAGAAAGTGAAACTGAAACGACCAAGTCGGATGCTAGGCGAGAGAGAGAGAGAGAGAGAGAGAGAGAGAGAGAGAGACGGCCCCACCCTGCTCGCTCCGATGTTGCTGCGGCTCTCTGGCTTCGTTTTTCCCGCGCGCAGAAAAACGCCGCGCGTGCGTGCAGCTATGTATTTTTACGCCGAGCAGATTCTTTCGTGTGTAATATGTGTGTGTATGTATGGAGTATACGCAAAAACGCGAGTTGCACGAAGCTCGACAAGCTTTTTACTCCTACTCCCGCGCTCGCGTCTCCTCGTATAAGAGTATATGTGTATATGGGTGGGGGGATACACGCGCGCGAGTGTTATAGCTGCGCCGTAGAAAGTAAAACTGAATTAAAGAAACCGCACGCGAGCGAGAGAGCCAGTAGAACCGGAGCGCGAGCGACTCCACCCTGCGATGCTATACTTATACCGAAGCGCGGTGATACCACTACTACCGTCTGATTATCCTATATATGCATATATACAAACGTTTCTTCTTCCCTGAGAACGCTTGCCTTTAACGATGAATCAATCATGCGCGCACCCGCACGCATCCATTAGCGTGCGTAACGCGCAGCCATTATCGTCTCTAAATACTATACTCCTGGTTCTTCCTCAGCGCGTATACGGCGTTGAAAAGACGAGCTCGCGTGGATATATTTGAGAAGGAGGAACTCCGTGTTTGTACCACGGTGTATACCTATAAGAGTGTGTATATATGGGCGAAGATCGCCGCTCGCGCGTGGTGTGTCTCCCCGCGCCCGCGCGCGAGCGAGTATAGGCGCGCAGGTGCGAATACGGGTCATTCCTTTCCCAGATTGCGAGCGCGCCCGAGCGCTTATAGGTGGTGTAAGGAGCGCTACTCCGATGCTCCAAGAGCGTCTTCGATGTGTCACACCTGTAGATCCTGGCAGGGTATATGCTATGGTTGCTGTGAGATTTTGTTGAGAATATTTGATTACGGTTTTTAGTTGGTGGAGCGAGAAAAATGATTGGGTTTCATTGACTGTAAAGACGTTTTTGATTGGTTTATATAGTGAATCCTTTTTTTGGGCACATTACGTAAGGGAATCGTGAAATTTTAACAACGAGCTTTCAAGATACCTTAAATATTCCCTGTCGCGAGCATTTACGTCGACGCGAAGACGTAAACGAATCATTCGGCAATTCAGGAACCCATACCCGATTAAAATAAACTAAATTTGCCTCGTATAACTCACATAGCCATCTCCGTAAACTCCATATAGTATTTACAGATTATATACACTATACACTTACCATTTAGCGTGGAAAATCATCTCTAAACCAGCAATTTCATCAGTCCCAATTGCCGTGACTCGCTGCAAAAGGGGATGCACTGCCGCACGCACCTCGTTACACGCGCAAATGTCAAGCGCACGCAAGAGAGTTTCGTTATCTCTCCCCCCTCCCCCTCCGCCGTCATCGTCGTCTTTTACGATCGAACTTTCCCCGCTCGGGTACAAATTGCCCTCGCTGCCATCCATCGGACTTGCAGATGATACTATACTGTATATATATCTATAAAGTCGACGGAAAATTCGTCGATAAAGATCCGTGGCTGCGGCGAATTACACACGCACCGAAACGAGGTATAAGGTTATAGTTTTGCGTTCGCGGAAATCGGCCGCGTAAGATGCTCACGAAAACGCGCAGCTGCGGAATGTGCACGGGCGAATATAAGGAAGCGCATAGTGTGCGCAGGGTGGCAATTGTACGTAATACAGCACAGTTAGAGGAGCGACGTACATGGGGCCGCCGCTGCGCGCGTATATATCGGCGGCGGGCATCGCGCGCGGATGTTGCGTGTGGGAAGAATGTGTGTAATACCTACCGCGGTAGCAAGCGTGTATAATACATACATACATATGTATACCCGCACGTGTGTGTGTATATACAGGAGGGGGAGAGAATCTTCCGCTCGCCGGCGCGTGCACATGATTAACTACAACAAAACGCCGACGATTATACCTACACGCAGCTCTTCCTCGTTCTTCTCACGCACGCACGCGCCACATCATCTTCATTCCCATAGTGGAGTTCTTATGTAGGTGTATAATACGTATAGAAGAGGAACTGTGTTTCACTTTCCATTTCCATAGGATATATCCTTCTCTCTCTCTCTCTCTCCTCGGAAGTGCGGCGTTTACTCTTATTTTCGTTTTATTAGCCCCGAGGTTCGCCTAATTATTCGACAGCAGCAACGGCGGCCGTGTGGCTGCGAGCGTATATTCTGCTGCAGACTTTCTCTAAGCGAAGAGATGCATCTCGCTGATTTATGCGGACTTTTTTGCCGCGCCGCTCCGCAGTGTTTTACACTTTGCTCCGCGATAGCGGAGATTTCTAGGCGCGGGATATATATTCCAGCCGCACGCGCGCCTGTGTTTAGCGTGAGAAATTATGATTTTTTGGTTGATTTATGGGATGATGGGTATCGGTGAGTATGTATATATACTCTCTGAAAAGTAGTATACTGTATAATTATCGATTTGTTTATGAATTTTGCGTGTAGAGAGCGCGCGGAGAGATATATACGCAGCTTGCTACTGGAACGTTTTTCTTTGTGAGTATATCTTTGAAAAGTAGATACAGGTCGGATACAGTCAGACAATCCATTTTACGCAGAGCTCTCCGATCGATTTTCCTCCTATACACATCGCTCTGTACCTACCTATTAACTTCCCCGCTTTAATTGTCCTGTCCGCGGCTGCGCGCATCCCAAACAATACCCCATCTCGCGCGCAGTGTCACGGGCGTATACTCTCTTTCTCTCGCAACCCAGCAACCTACTTAGCCGCTACGACGCGAAGCCTTTGTTGGAGAAAAAAAAATTCCTAGACAATTTTTGTTTAATTAGTCACAGCCTTATAATCCGATGACTCTGTCGGATCTCCAGCAGCGGCGGCTGCTATCCTCAGGTGCGCGCCAGCGGTGAATCGCGCGCACCATTAGCGCAAAAGAGGTTTAATAGGCGAATCGTGTGCGTATGTGTGTATGTTATATATATATACGCATCGCTCGAAATGGAATAGTGGTTCGCGGAACGAAACAAAAGAGGCGAGCGTTTTCCGCTGATTATTGCAGTGCAGTTGCCGCGGCTGCGAGTGCGCAAAGGTATTATACACGCCTGTGAATATATCGCTTCGACGCTGTTTAAGCGCATCCCGCGGTAGTTACGTATGGTGTACGCGGTGGCAATTAGAGGGAACAAAAGGTGGCTAATGGGACTATACGACGCGGTTGCCGAATTTTTCGTAGGTGGAGTTCACGGGATTTTAGATAGTTGACTTCGATAGCGATTAGAGAGTATAGCAGTTTCTTGGTTTTTTTAATGAAAATTTTTCATCTTGCTTTATAATGTGGGTGACTCGGCTGTTCTATAGATCGAACGGAAAAACAAACTTCATTATTTTTTGTTGGTAAAAAATTGAAGCTGGGTATTTCGTAGTCAATTTTATGAAGTTGATTGTTTTTACAAAAACTATATATACCACCGTTGATTAGCTCTCTACTCTTTTGTACTATTTTCTTTAAAAAATTTGAAACTTCTTAATCACAAAAAATAAGAAAACTATAACTTTCCATTGACTTTCTTACTTAAATATGAATTATAGTCGTTTACCCAAATAAAGAAGCTTTGACCGTTAAGCAAGTTCTCAGTTTCGTTATAAATTACGACTTGCAACAAATTGATTTTACATTTAAAACCTCCATCCACGAAAGTGTCCCGCACCATCGTCTACCTTCACCCAATCAATACATCATTAAATACCAAACTGGCCATTTACGCTCAAGAAAACAAAAACAATGAGGGCCCCCTCTACCTTTTGCCACTCGTTACTTAACCCACCTCATAACTCTCTTACGTCCAGCGCACAAGTCCTCGGACAATACAATACGAACGCGTAGAAAGTGAAAAATCACATTTCGATATAATTGTCATCATCATCATCCTACTCCCCCGTCGTCGGCATCGTCATCTGAAAGATCCCCATCGTCATCGCCCAGCGATTATCGATCGCGATAGATCGCCGCCAGAAAGAGCGCACGTTGCAAAAGCATCGCACCATCATCATCATCGTCGTCGTCGTCGTCCGCACTTGTCACTTTCCCTTTACTCCGCGTACATAGCGGCTCTCTAAAGCGAGCTAGCGAGCGGCAACAGCAGCGCTGGCCCAGTTAGCCGATAATTACCGAACGATCGGCGAGATTAGGACAAAGCGGAGCAGGCAACTACTACTGCTGCCGTCGCTGCGGTGGGTGGTACCGAGTCATCGCGCTATGGTCTCTTGCGACACGTTACGTGTATACGCGGCCCCTCGGGCGGCGGCCGAACGATAATTCCGTAGCGCGAGTGGAGCGGCTCCTCTCGGACAAGCGAGCGAGCGCGATCGCGATATTAATCGCTACCGCACAATTGCACGACGATCGTAAAAAACGACGGCAACGGCGAGCGCGTGTATATAGTAGAGCTGACGCGCGCGCCAAGCGAAAAGCGCGCCGCCGAGATCCTTTCGCTTTCGTCCGCTCTTTATCTGTCTCGCTCTCTCCCTCCCTCCCGTCTTTCGTCTTTCTAGCGCTTGTAGCCGTCGCGGTCCATTGTTAAGTGTGCAGGTATATAGGTATATACGAACGGTGTATACACGGTGTGTCTTGCAAGGCGGCGGCTTTTTTTCTTTTTTTACGTCGCTGCGGCTGCCCACCCGCTCACGTGCCCTTCTCTCGCGAGCGTATACTCTATGTGGTGTACGGGAAATTTTTTATCCTAATTTTTCAACAACCGCCGCTCGTTGGGCAATAGTGCAGCGATTTTTTTAGGGGCTCAGGTTTATCGCCGCCTTTGTGTGCGATGGTCGAGGTATAAAAGAATTTATTAAGTCTTATAAAATTGAAAAATTAGCGGGTAGGTGGTCGGTTTGATGGAAAAATTTATATAACACGGAATAAATAGAATTTGTGGTTGGATTTCGTATCCACGAGAATTGTAGCTTATTTAGTATATATTTGAATAAATGAACAGTACGTAAAGAAATACAATGAAAATTGCATTTTTCCTAATTACAAAAGGAATCCATTGCGAGAGTAAAAATAAAAATATCAGAATACAAATTACCGCACTTATTATATATTTTACGACTTTGTCATTGCCACCAGTCTATCCAGCAGCGCAAAGAAAAACAAGTAAACAAACTCAAAAAAAGCCATATTTCACAATCACACCAGTAATACCCGCAGTAACCATATTTTTCTAAACCCTCTATAAATCAATATTCTCCTCCGCGCATTGCGAGTATTTCTGCGACGCACAATCGCCTCGCGCAAGTGCGAAACCTTGGTCACTCGCCGCCGCCGCCGATACAACACCACCACGCGAGAACGCGCGCACGTGTACCCGCGTACTTTATACTGCGGCGGCGGCGACAAGATCCGAGAGCGTGCGAATTCATCTTGCCGGCGCCGACCTGGAATTCCCGAGCGATTCACTGCACTACAGCGGCGGCTCGTGGAATCTCGGGCGGCTCTTCGTCAGCTCGTAAACTGTATTAGCATTCTCGCTGTTCGCCGGCGTGGCAGCGCAAAGCCTCGTGGTGTATAATCGCCTTGTTGTCGAAGCGGTGGTTCTTTTTTTTCTCCTTTTCTCCCTCGTTTTAGGTCTTTTTGAAGTTTTGACATACTTTCGTAATTTTGTAATATGGTTAAGGGGGTAATGGTGGTTTTGGATAATACGGCGAGGTGAGTGATAATTTTGCAAGACATCACCTGTGGGGTTTATTTTTGTTCGCTGCTGCATGGTGAGCCTATATACCATAATAAACCATATTCGTGGAAGATAAGCTACCGGTTTTTTTTACTCGCCGCAATCGGCATTATAATTCACTTGTTCGATTAGTCACGGGTGATAAATAAATTTAACGTTACTTAATGCCGGCCGTCGCTGAAAACGATAAAAGTCCCTTCGTAATACATTAGCCTCACCATAGCCGACTCGTTCTACTTACCGCGCGAACGAGTTTAATGGATATAAAAATTGTACATTATGTATGTACATAACGCAAATTTAAACTGGAATATAATGCCGCGAACGCAGCGCGCGTTACATCAATTAAGCGCTGTCGGGGCAATAAATTTCCGGTTTACAAATTGTGACAGATGAACGCAGAGAGCTGCTTTTCGCAAGTGGCCATTGGCAATTGCAATATTCTCGTTTTTTTCTTAAGCGACTTAGATTAATAAATCTATATACCGCCATAGAATATGAAACTCGCTTACATACGTCCAACAAACCCTACACGATCGTTTCTAAAAATCCCTTGTACGTATTCCTATTATCCTCCACGCAACACAACCAGCTTCATCTCCATTATCTCCATAAAGACGTCATTACAGCAGCCTCCGACAAAATCTTCCATTATCTGCACCTCCTCCGCACATGCATCGCATCCTCTTCTTACAAACATCTCCCACTTATATATACCCACGGCGGCAGCGGCGCTCACTTAGTCAGATACTGCACGAGCTGACAGTTACGTGCGGTATGTATTATGCATGCCGAGTATATGCGCGCATCACATACACACACGTGTGCGGCCACCGTGCGCTGCTCCTCCCACCGCGACAAGCTTCGCTCGCTCGCAAAGGCCGCTTGACCAATCCACGGACGTTCCGCATATACACACGCGCGTGTGGAAGAGTCTAGGATGCGCCGCCGTTCCAGGCGACATGCCAAGCGTGCTAACGCGTCGGTATTGTTTCCGCGAAGAAGGCGGCGGTGGTGGTAAGCACACAGTGGCGATCGTGTAAAATGGCGCCGCGATCGATTAGTATGTACAAGCGTAGGAATGGAGTGGTGTTGAGCTGTAATGCAATGAATTTGGGAAAGAATATATATATTGTCGATTTAGTTTTAAAATTATAGGTGTTGACTGGAGAATAATGAGGAGTTGAGAAAGAGGAGTTAATTATGTGACATTCTGAATTAGGACCGTTACTTTATTAGGTGAAAAAATTGACGCTTCGTATAGGCGCCTGAGAATGTCATCCTCTTGATTACCGAATAAATTTTCGAAAAAATCACATAATTAAAAACGCCTTTATCATAAAAACTAATACGTGAGAGCATCCGATTTCAACGATCCCAACACCTCTCATTAAATACATCAAAGCAGCGTTAAAAGCGCGCTATAGCGCGGCGATCTGTATAAAATCGTCTGAATTAATAAGCCATTACTTACTTAAACCTTTCAAAACCGAAAATCCCACAACTCAGCTGTAACCTTTTTCCACGCGCCGCGTGTATTCCCAACAGTCCCATCGGCTCCTTCTCATAATATCTCTATATATTAATTCCTCGCGCCCGAATCCCCGCGCTGCCTTACGCAATCGTTACGGCCATTTTCACACGGGCCGGACGATTTTCCCAGGCCGTACAGCTCGATCTCCTTTAGAGTGAGGATCGAATTTTGCGCAACAACCGCGACTCCTGCGCTCGCAGGTGTCAAAAGCGCGGCCAAGAGCGTCCCAAGCTGTCGCCGATCCGTCGATCGACGACGGACCATTAAGCCGAAGATTTAAAGCGGCAGACTCGCGAAATATATCTACGACGCCCGCGCGCAACGACAAAATGCGAAGGAAAGGAGGGCAGGCGAGAGAGGTGAACGATCGGCAGTAAAGAATCTGTGAAATTATACGACTTGACGAAATCGGCGCAGTCGCCCGGAGCAGCCGCCGGCAGCAGCAGCAGCTGACTTTTCGGGGGGATCCGCTCTATTGACACATCCTCAGGCGGGAAAGAAGTATAGCCGTTGGTTAATAGCTGAGACATTTCGTGAGTTTTACCAGAGCGTGCCCGGGTTATAGTGTCGTTGCAGGTTCGCCGAAAAACGTTGTTTCAGCGTAGCTTTTTAGTTTATGGGTGTAGGGTAATGGGAACGGCCCCGACGAGAGGTTCGGGAAGGATAATAAATGACAACGTTGGAAAGAGCAATTTTGCAGGTGTGCAGCGGATGAATATAATATAGATGCATTGAAACGTAGATACTGTGAGCTTACTTGTATCGATTTATCAGTCAGTAGTAAGAGAATTGAACAATTACTTCTGTGTAAGATTAAAAACATCATTGAGTCGAATTTATCAAAATGATGAAATATAACATTTCGCAAGTCGTCTATAAGTAGTTTCATTAATTAACTCCTTAGTTCGAAACTCTCATTTTCATCCTCAAATTGATCATTAGCTATATCCCTCGGCTCAATTACAGGGTCCCCGATTTTGGAAAGAACGTATATTCCGCCACAAGACATATTATCCAATTATTACCTATATACTTTCAAAATTCCAATTTTTTTTCACCACCACTCCCACATTATACAGACACACGTAGACACAATATTTCCATCGAACAATCTCCATCTCGCACCTCCATACAAAACCTTTATATTTTTATCCAATCTCCCCGCTCATCCCATCGTCTCACACCTCCTCCTATCCCGATACGCGATATCCCGCGCTGCATACCACAGACACATTGCGCAATATCTCGTGTCGCGCGCAAGCGCGTGATGTGTCGCCGAGAGGTGAAAGAGGAATCCGCGAGAAAATGAGGATAGTGTCATAATGGATGTGCGCGCACGCGCTCAGGGTCGGTATATACACATTGTCACCGTATAGGCCGCCTTTTGAATCAAAGGCGGGTCCCCTGTCTCTGTCGTGTAGAGAATAGAGAGAATGCGCGCATCGCTGTATCATTACCTCTCTTCGCCTACGCGCGCTATACAAGCGTAATCGCGGAGGGCGTGATGTGTCAACAGCGTGGCAAGGACTCGAGCGCGCGCAGGAGCGGCGCAGTTGTGTGCAGCGAGAGTATAAGAGTGCGGTGAACCGGAAGCGCGCGAGATGACGTCGAATTTTCGCAAGCTCATGACGCGCGGTGACGAGTGGCGGTTATTGCTGGTTTGTCCTTGTTGAGAGAGATATACGTACGGATGTAAACATCGCCAGGAGTTTTACGACAGCGGAGAGCCCGGTAGTTGTAAAACTGTTATTGACAATTGCGAGAGAGAATGAGAGGTAAGGATTGCTAGATCGGTGATTCTTTTACGCAAAATCGTAAAAACCGGAGGTAATTATATCGTAATTTTACGATACCATTGTAAATTCATCCTTTCGGCGCGATTATTATACCGCTGCGTGTTCGTTTTCCCGATTGACTTGCAACGCTAAAAGGCTGCAATTACAGACAGTCAAAAGCGCGTCCTGAAATAATAAAGCCGTCATACAAGCTACTAAACGCGCGCTTTCGCAAGGCTTTAACACTCTCTGACACTCAATAAACCCCTCCCACAGCCACTGCAAAAAGATCCTACTACTACATTCAGCTATACTCCAAAACTCCCAACGGCCTCTCCTCGCTAATTTTACAGCCGCATTCTCTTATTACCCCCGTGTCGCTCTCTATCTCAACCCAAACACACAGACTTGCGATCCGCCGTGGTTTCCCTGATTAAGTGCGAGTCTCAATTTACACGGGCCCAATTAACCTCCGCCTTTACCGCAAAAAGCCGCGAGAGAGCTATATGATCGCCACGCGCTCCTCGAGAGAGGAATCCCGCGCGGAACGCCCTGTTCTCAGCTATACACACTAACTGTGTCAGAGGTAGGCTGCGCGATGGTTGTGCAAGCGCGAGTAGCGCCCTATCCGAAGCAGATCACGACGAAGATCCGATGCGGTGTTGTGCAGCAGCAGCAGTGGCTTCTCGATTTACTCAGGCCCGCCCAGCGCTCGCTGCGAGCAGCCTATTCTCTTTGTCTCGCGCATCGATCACAAGCTGTGTATACTGTGCACTCTTGGGTCCGATGAGCTGAGTCTGTCTATTACGGGTATAAGGAGCGTCGTCGTCTCCTTATACTTCGACGAGGCTAGTTAGCGAAAATTGCCGGCGGAGAGGTAGTTGGCCAATTTCGGTGTGTTTTGGGGTCGCGGGAAGATGTATACTTTCCGACCGGTGGAAACTCGTCGTTAGTTTTTAATTGTCGGGTATCGAGAGCTCTTGTTAGAAATTGACGCAAAAAAGGTTCTCTTCCTTTTTTCGGGACCACGAAATATAGAGTATGACGAAACATGTACAGCGGTGTCTTGCCGTACCCGCCTCGTTCTACTGGTCCCAGCGATGAAGAGAAAAAACGCGGCACGCTTCCCGTATTTCCAATCACCTCCGGCCGCCTTTTCGTCAACTTTCTTCCTATCGATGACAGGCCACTTTTTTCTTCTTTCCTCCAAACCCAAAAATTCCAGACCAACCTCTAACAATCTCTATATACAACCAGCCACCTAATAAACACTTGAAACCTCCCACATCCTCCTCTCTCTCGCTCGCAAAAAAAGTCTTTCGTCGCGTGGCGCAGGAAGCTCCGCTCGCCGCTCGCTCGCACTCTGCTGGAGAGAAGGGCGGGAAAGTCCGGCGCTGCAGCAGCCGCCGCCGCCGAGCGGTGACGAAAGAGAGCGGCGGCAGGGCGAAACCGTAATAGCGGGGCTCTCCTCTCGTCGCTAGGACGCGGAGTATAAGCAACGGTGCGAGGTCCGGTGGTATCGGTACAGTTGCAGCGCGCGGCGGCCGAGAGAGTGCTATAGCGGTGCTGCCCGGGAGTAAACCCGAGCGGGTGGGGGGTTCCGCTCCCGCGAGCGAGCGCGTGCCTCGTCTCTTTCCTTTTTCCTCTCTCTTTATACATCCAGCTCATAAGCGACGCGCGGAGGTGGGACTAGGCCGCTCGCGCGCGCGCGCGCCCAAGTGAGTGCTGTACGCGCTCGCTGCAGCTCAGAGCCACGTGACTGCCAGGGGAGATGTTGCTGTCTATAACTTTCTTCTCTGTTTTTCTGTCGCCGAGAGATATAGATGATGAGGAGACCGAGCGCCGGTTATTAATCCTGGTATTATTATCGGGCTTTTTTTGTGGCGGAAGAGCGATGATCCGGAGTATACTTTTGGTTTTTTAATTACTTCCGAAGAAAGTTGAGGCGTTTGTGGTTGAAAAAATGGTCTGGTGGTCAGTAATGAGGAAATTGAGTCGATTGGACTCCGAATTGCAAATTGGAGCATTTGAATCATACTTTGTACATGAGTGTTACCAAGCAAAGCAGATGACGAAAAATGATCATTATTATTTTAATTAATTCCAACTTTTACAAAACAATGGTTGTTTCATTTCCAGACACTAATTGAAAGGACTCTTGACGCAACGCTTGATACATTACAAGCCCCATCTATAATAACTCCGTTCCCCAATAAAACTTTCAAAGCCTCCGCCAGCCGCTCCCGCCGAGTCACTGTCCGTTCGCACATTTACGAATGCCCAAACAATAAACTTACCACCACTACTTTTCACTCTCTCTCAGCTCCTCTCTACCGTAATAATCGCTTCATTCCCCGTCGCTTATAAATCTATATAGAAATCGGCGGCCTCAGTCCAGCACTTGCATATATACCTATACTCGCGCGAGCGCGCGGAAGAAGGAAGACGGAAGAGCAACACCTCTCTCTCTCCCTCTTGCGATTAGAATCATCCAGCGCGGCACAGAGCTCGGTATACGGTGGAGGGACGACGGGACCTCGTCCATACATACATCCATGCATATACATAGACACACATACTACACACTTAGCTCGCGGCCGCCGCGTGCAGCTTTATGGGGAGGGGAGAGAGAGAGGGCAGCTGGTCGCGTGCCGGCGCGCGCGCCTCAACATATCCTCTCCGCCGGTATCTCACGAGAGAGCAGGCGCGAGCGAGCGACTCACCTACCAACCTACCTACCTAGCCGCTCAGCGTATAGGCCGCCGCTGCGCGCGGAGAGGAGCTGCTGCGCGACTGCTCCCCGCCCATCGGTTGGTGTGCCGGCGCCCCCCCGGTTTCTCTCTCTCTCTCTCTTTCTCGCTCAGAGCTGGCTGCCGCCGTAGCCGCCGCCGCCGCGCCTGATTGCTCACTCACTCTTACTGCGCGCGGGCTCGAGTACACACTTACACACTCGGTGGGCACCCGCGGTCGCGCGCACGCGAAACTCACCGCGCCACGCGCTCTCCTCTCGCTCTCTGGTAGAGGAGATTCACACGCGGAAGAGAGCAGCAGCAGCAGCACACTCGGGATTCGAACGCCGGGCGTGCAGGTCGCGATAAAGGAGAGAGAACGAACGAGGAGTGTGACGTGGAGAGAGAGAGAGGATGACCAGCGGCTCTGACGGAGCTGAATCAGTGTCCGTGTTGTTGTCGTCGTCGTCGTGGTTAGTCGGTGCTGGACTGCCGCATCGGCAGGAGGAAGAGACGAGGACTGTTGTTGTCGGTGTGCTCCGTGGCTGTTACTACTGATTTTACAGTGGCTAGCCCGCCGTACCCCCACAGTGTGATCAGTGTTAATATATTTTTTTCAATAATAACCCTCTATACGTACACCCGGTTTTATAGTTGCGTTCGGCTACCAGAAGTGTGTTTTATTCAACCTTGACTCCTATATTACAGTGTGACACGGAAATAAAGAAAAAAACATCGAAGAAGAAAATTAATCGAATAATTATCGACTGTTCTTGCTAACTGGTGACTAAAAAAGTGATATACATATATAGCCGTACTTTATACACAAAGTACACGTGAGAGCGCGCTGATCGAGAGAGGAGGCGAGGGAGGAGCCCCGGGAGAAGAGAAGGCGCGTCTGCAGCAGCATCGGCTGCAGCTAAACCACGTCCACAGTGCTTGTGCGCTCTCTCTCACGGATTATCGCACAGTTCCCACGAGATCTTCACCTTCGCTCCGGCTCCGCGTGGAATGACAGAGAAGGTAAATACACAGCCGATGTTACGTAGTACTTTCCCTGCCCGATTCGAAATTCCCGCGCGGCAAGCGCGCGCCGCTGCGATGCTGCACGCGCGCGCGCCGTGGAGCGAGGTGCATTGGGTAGGTATATTACGGCTGAGAGAGGAGATGCACGCGGGCTTTGCTGGCTTTTAAGAGTTGTGAATTGATTGCTCGAGGATTGAATTAATGTTGTGAGATTTTTTTTTTATTTCTTTTTTTTTTTTTTTTTTAATAGTCATTTTGCTTGAATGTAAATATAGCGCGAAAATAATTCATTCGAAAAGAAGATATCCTTGATGACAATTGACAAAATAAAGTAAAACTTACTTTTGTTTGTAAAAATTGTTATGCTTTACAAAATTTTGTTCATTTAGATTCACGGTCAAATTGCTTTTAAATACTAAAAATTAATTTCCTCCTCTATTCAGACATTATTTTCAAATCACATGAAATTAACTTTTCGTCTGATTTAATCTATCTTCGAAAGCAACAAACTATCTTCCTATAAATTTGCATACTTCTCTGCATTTTCGCCTAAAGACCGAATTAGCTAATCTCTCTCATCGTAAACCTCAACCTCAAAATCTGCCAATGCACTTCCACGTCGCATACCGCTCACCAAATTCCCTTTCGCACGGCTATTGGCGAAATAATCGGCCTCTCCTCCTCCTCCACCGATCCTCTCTGAAACTCTCGAAAGAGGATGTGCGCGCTAAAAACAAACGGCGCGAAGGAGCGGAAAGCGCGAATTTCAAAGGAGCTACGCTCTTTCGAAACCAGTTTTCCCTCGAGTCGTATCACCTCCTTCGCGCACCCACGCTCCCCTTCGTCCTCGCGCCGTCGCGTTTCCTCGTTCATAAATTTCGAACGCGCTCGCGCACGTGGACGATAAAGGTGGTGGTATATAGTAGTAGTAGACAGTGTATATAGTAGTAGCCTGCGGTGCTGCAGGGCTTTCTTTTATGTACAAGAGTATAGGGCCGTGCATGAGGCGAGGCGAAATTATTAAGTCATTCGAACCGGCTATTTTCGCGGGTACTGTGGCTCTCTTCCGCGGGATATACAATGAGCGCTAATGGAATATGTGTAAAGTTTCAATCGCGGATGCTTCTCAATTTACCCGAGATTTATGGCGGTAATTTCGCTTTCGCGCGCGCGTGCGCGAGCCAAGGCTCGAGTTTCCGCGCAGCGGTTGATGATGGCTGTCGATGCTGTGTCTGTATGTGCGCCTGTGTTCTGCTGTTACTGCGCGAATAGAAAAGTTGCGATTTTTTATGTGGTGGACTGGGCTGCACTTATTCTAAGAATTCGTTCGTGATATTCTATATGATCGGTTGGGTATTGAGTTTGCACGGTTGTACTGGGAGACTAATAATGTTGGGTGTAGCTTTTATTGAGTGAAACTTGTTTTATGTGCAAAAAAGTCTACTATGTTCGAGAAAGCTTAATTTGCTGCAAACGAAGTGCACTCAACTTAGTAGGCTTTATCTTAGGCTGATGCTATATGTACCACAGATAAAAGTACATTGATTTATAATCATTATAAGTAATTGCAAAAAAGCATCTTGCTATATGACACTTGTTTTGTTTTGATGTTATTTTACTAAAGAAATCATATCTGGTTATATGTATATACATTGTTTTGCATATAAATCTATCGTACGAATAGCAAGGGCATTTATTTTAACTAAACTGGGCGATTCTCAGCAAAAGTGCTCGAACTCTGTAATTTTTTAAAAAAATACATTTTTTTTATAAGAATACAAAAAAAATTACTAGAATGTCATATAGCGAAAATTAAAAATTGCGAGATTATTATTCAATGAAAGAGAATTATTTACTACCACGGAGAGTAATTGTAAAACTGAGGCACTTTTGCTGAAAATCACCCAACTATGTTATCTTAAACATCTTAATATTTTATTTATTTATAATATAGTCAATTTTCACATTTCTTAATTATATTTTAAATCAATTAAAACAACTATATTCAACACGAGTCCATTCTTAAAAAGCACTATTTCATCTCCTCAAAGGAACACCAATTGCCAAACAGCCACCACTGAAAACCTCACGCGCGCAGGCACACGCCTTACCTAAAAGCAACGGAAAAGCGACAAACCGTTTGTTCCTCTCTCTTACATTACACACTCGCTCCCGCTGATTTTTCGATAGAAAACCCACTTACTCCTCGCGAAACCTCACCCATGTATGTCCCAAGTAGGGGGAAGAATCGCAATCGTCGCTTAGCCTCAAAAGCTGACGAAGTCGCGCCGCGGCGGCTGCTCGTCGCGCGCGGTGTGCGGTTGCCCAACGTAAACGCGGCATATTTGAATACACGCGGGGAGCGCGCACGCGCACCAGCGCTATTACGAGAATGAGGAGCAGCCGGACAATCGTGAGAGACTCCCAGCGAAACAATGTCGCCGCAGAGTGCGCGGCGCCGTTTAAAGTGGGGACGAGCCGCAAAACGGTAATAAAACGAAAGAGGAAGACGAGAGAAGGGAGAGAGTGTGATGGGTTTTGCTTGTGCACGTAAAAGTGCATTGACGGAGGATGTCGTTTGAGGAGGATTAACGTGGTTTTTACTCGCAAAGTGTAATTTCGATTTCCGTTAAATTTACGCTCTAGCATTTTTGTTGTTAAGTTGTACGCTGTTGCTGTAAAGTGATCGTTAGTTTGGTTTAGCAAGGAAGTGAAAAAATCATTAAATACACGGATACCATGGTTGATAAGACAACGATCACTGATAAGTGAAAATCGATAAAACCTTCTCCTTACAAATACTTAAACATGCAACTTCAGCACTTTCTACAAACGTTTTAGAAATCGCTGCAGCTTATCTCCCAAAATTTTTCGCATCCGCAAGCATAACCCGTAAACGGTAACGCATATATAGAGGAAAGCTTATTATAGTACACAGTGTCTCCTCGGTCACTTCCCGTTAAGCGGACCCGCCTACAACTGCATTTGGTAGGCTAAAGAATGTTCGTGAATGCGCGACAGCAGTTGTGCAGTGTACTGTACTACAACTACTACTATACTACTGAGATACAATCGTAAGAGCAGATACGACAAAGAGGAAAACAACGAAATAAAAGAGCATAAACAAAGACGAATCTCGAACAAAACAGCCTCGCGGAAGCTTTTTTTTCTTTCAGCGAGAGAAGCAGTCGAGGAGAATCGGTAATAACTCTTTTAGTGAGATAAAGCGGAGCTGGAATGTTGAGCTGAGATTTACTGCGAGAAAAATGCAATTTTGTTTGCCAGATGAATGATTAGTTGGATTATTTTTAATTCCATTTTAAATGCCTATAATAGCTGGTTTTTGTGATGGCAAAATTTACTGTTTTCAGGAGTAGATTTATGTGTCTAAAAACGCGCAAAAAAGTGGTAAAAGAAGTAAAAATAGCCAGAACCGTAAAATAATATATCATAAGCAAAAGTAACATTTGTGTAAGAAAAAATGGTTAAATTATACGATCTATTTCTGACGCTTGCGCGAAAACGGAAAGTAAGCAGATGATTACTACGCGGCGTGCGGTAAAATGCGCGAGAGTAATGGGCGATACAGTCGGTAGGGGAAAATTCAATTTCACTCGGCATTTAGCGAAACATATTCCTCCGTTAATTAAGTGAGTACGACTTTACTTACACAGACACACACCTCTATCCCATCACGCTAATTTTCTTTCTCCGCGATTAATCCCATTTCCTTCTCACTTTCAAAACCCCAGTTTTAAAACTATCAGCACCAATCGATCCTCGCTTTCTTCCTTCGCATCTTCTATATGCAAATCATCCCTTACGTGCATATCAAGATCAGTGTGTATGCATTCAAATACGCTAGCAAAATAGAAAATCAGCGATGCGATTATCGACGACAGCGACGGCGAAATCAGTAAGTCGATCGGTAATGGATAGAGACGAGGAAAGAGTAAAATTTTGAGGCCGCAGCCTACATTCGTGACGTAAGAATGAAAATAACGTTGATTTGGAGCACGGCGACGACGACAGTGCTGTTTTTAACAGTACACCAGACTGCTGCATATTTAGAAGCCGTTTGCGTACACGCGCTGCTGTCTTTTTCGCTCTCTCTTTCAATGAGAGCAAGAGAGACATTCGCAGAGATGTGCGCTATCGCGATCGATATACTTTTGTCTCTTTATTCTACTCGGCTTCCTCGTTGCGCTTGTTTTAGCCTCGTCGTCGTTTATCTTTACCCGACCGTATAACGTATACAAGAAGTGACCTGGTGTTGCGGAGGGAACAAAAAATGTAAGGTCGATTTTGGTAAACATTAAAAACGTTTAGTTTCAGGCTAAAAAACTTGTCGATCTCATAAAAAAATGTTATTGATTTGCATGATCGAACACAATAAAGGTTGCTTCAACCTACGAAATCCTATGTATATTATACATACCTTGCGTTATTGAATCTGTGTTCCCGCATAAATTCAATAACTTAATAAATACAATGCGGTTATAAAACCGCCTCTACAATATATCTTACACGCGTTATTAAATTCCGAAGATATCCGACAAAAGTACATTACCGCAGAATATACAGTACACACACACACAACGGACCTCTTGAGTAACATCAAAAACTACTTAAAGTCACGTCGCTCTGAAGAACCATAAATATCCGCAACTCGCAAAGAGAGAGGGCGCGCCGCTGTATACGTTTCTCTCTCTTTCTCTTACTCACTCTCTTCCTCGCAGTATCGGGCAATTGCATCGATGATCGATCGGGTATAGCATTTCTTCGGAGAGAGAGAAAGTACGCGCGCGGCGGCTGCTGCACGCTGCCATTCGCACTGCGCCCCGTTTTTTTCGCGCTTTTCCTCGCGAGATAAAGACATCGATCAGTCCCGCTCGCTCGCACACACGCACGCGGACACGAACGAGAAGGGCTGGCGATCTCGCGCGCGAGAGAGAGCGCAAAAAATCCGTGTAACAAGTTGACGTAACTCGGACGCGAGTAAGAGAAAGAGAGGGACGCGCCTTCCTTTTTCCCAAATAAATTGCCTTTCTCGCGAGAGAGTATATATGTATACGTACGCTGCAGAGCGGAATGTAAATTGGTGTATATTCCGTGGATATGCGTCCGCACGAGGACGTGTCGCTTTTATTGCGCCGAAGGCTCTTTCACCAATTATTTTGCCGTGCGGAGAGCCAGAAATTCGCGCAAGGTTGCGATTCAATGATGCGCCAAGAGAGAGAGAGATGGGATGTATGGGAGGCGAAGGGCGGAGAAGGGACAAAAAGAGCCGTATAAGAGGCCGCAGCGACGACGTGAATTGATGGCGAGGCAAGATCCGCTGAGGTAAACGTGTACAAAGGTTGCGAAACGCAGCTGGATTAAAAATAAAGTTGATTCGAAATGAGTATTAATAAACGTTTGCATGTTTTTAATGCGAGAATTGGTTAGAAATCTATAAGGAAAACGTCTACCGAGCTTTTTACCTTACCTCGGCTCTCGGCAAAATGCAAACATACGTTTTTGACCTGATTATCCGCCACCGGCGTAGACCACGATCGCCGCGCGCACGAAAAAGCTGTCTTAATACTCCCGCGCGATCGCCTCGAAAAAAGCCGTTTAAAAGGCCAAGTCGAAAAGAATCGGCAAAAAGGGGGAGACGCGCGTGCACGCCTATCTATACACCGCGTGTATACCTGCTTATTAAGGCCTGACGACGAGACGGAACGGAACGGAGCAAGAAGAAGAAGAAGGAGAAGAAAAAAGGAGCCTTGCTCGTGGGTCCTTGCATTCTCGCGGCGGTTCCGCTAGCCAAATTTCTTCTCCACGTTCCATCGATCAACCGCGGCGAGGCACGGATCGCGCTCACGGGTTACGACTATGGTGTGTATACAGCATATATAGGTAGTGACTGCGCGTTTTCTGATTGTATATACAATGACGGGGGGCGAAAAAATTGGGCTAATTGAAGTTTTCGAATTTTTTAGCCGGCGTTTTTTTCTTCTCTCCAGATCGTATAAGTACGTGTGTGGCGCTGGTAACGTTTGGATTGAGAGATAAACAGCATTTTTGGTATATAGGATAAACGGTTAGCGCGTGGGCGTATTAGAAAATATTCCGATACGGTGTTTATCTCTGTAAGCAGTTCATTAGGTGCCTATACGTTAATGATTTATACATATAATGGAAGAAAGTCATAAAAATGGCTGTATCTGAAAGTGAAGATTTACGAAAGTATCTTGTCCGTTATAATATAAGCTCGTTCGTGCGTGTCCACTGAAATGCGTTCAAGCAGATATTCACGCGCGCGCTAAATCGCTCTCCCTCCTGACTTACAAGAGATGAGAATTTAATAGTATGCCAGAGAGCAGAGATTCGCGTGTAAATCGAAACCACTATCGGCAACCGAATAGAATTTGTTTCCGAAATCAGGCCTGCCGTCGGTCCATATTACAAATTCTTCAATTTTATTATATAAGGTGGTATATGGCAGTAGCACCGTGTCTCTCGCACCTGGGATCATAAATTTTAATCACTCGCGTCTGGATAAAATTAAGATATCGCACGGATATCGTTATTCAATCGTACATACCATATAACTTTGAAAACGACGAATTTTTAATTATATACCGCATAAATTTATGTAAACACAGGAAGCGGATTTTTACTCTGAAAATTAATTAATTATCGTCTCACGGAGATAAGGCTGCTGCTTCATCCACGTCCACGCGCATTACTCACTTTCAGGTCGGAGAGTGCATCTATCCCACATGCGCTCCACCCATCCACCTTTCCTCATCATCGACAGAACGAAAACATTTATTCAAAACTAATGAAGCGCTCTATACGAAATCAGGCACACACATACACCGGAAAGCGAAAAAAAAGCGCATCGGGGTAGAGAGAAAGGAAGGCGCGGGCTGTGTGCTGCTTCTCTCCCGCGGATGAAGAAAGAGGAGAGGATGATTGCGTCGAAAATGAGAAACAATGATCCCCGTCGTCGGGCGGCACGTGAATATTTCATGAGCGTTCGCGAGAGCCGAGAATGGCCGCGCACGGGAGAAGGGAGATGCGCGGCAGGAAGCGCGCGCGCACGCGGGCGAATTAGGGCGAGGTTTCTCTCATCCGAGTGCAGCCTTTTCCGTTATGCAGAGAGGAGGAGAGAGACTGACCGGCCGATCGGTTAATATCGGGAATTTTCATGAAAATCTATGCCTCGATTTGGACAGATAATGCATGCAGGACGCGACTTTCATCTCGGTCTCGTTTACTATTCTGTTTCCGCTGCGGGCGTAATGATGTGGTGTGTATATATACAGGTATATAGCTACAGCTAGATTCGGTTTCACTTGTTGTACTTTCGAGTGACAAATTTCCGTGATGGAGAATTAGTGTTATAACGGGGGCTAGATTTGATTACGACACGGTGATAGTGTAGAGTTGCCTTTGTATATAAGATGTTAATATTAAAATTTCTATATACGCTTATGTATTTTAATTTTTAATGCCGCTCGAGCGTGACATTTAGAGAAAAACAGTTTTTGATTTCACAAAAACGGGTTTCCCCGCTAGCTCCGCTCTGGATTAAATATTCAATGATCTTTCCTACAATGCGCGTATTTTCAATATCAATGGAAAAACGGATTGCAGCTGGAATTAATGAGGCGTGCAGGCCCGATCGAGTTACTGACAGCCGGAGAAATTTATGTGGCAAATGAAATATCCTTATGATGGATTAACGCCGTATTTAGCGTGTAACTTGTCAAATTCGTTACTCCACCAGTATGTCGATACATTTTCCGTTCGTTCGTACCTTTGTAGGTTTAAAAAAATTAGCCTTTACCTCGTGACAGTAATCCTATATGTCATATAGCAGCGAAAAATCAGGTCGAACGTCGAAAAATTCTCTCGCAGCGATCACTCAGCCGTGAAATCTAATATCGATAACGTAAAACAGCTTAATTAATTCCCCTCAATACACCACTCCTCCGAAAACACTTCCATCGTCGCATTTTCTCTCCCACGAGTTACAAAGAGAAACCGCGCGTGATATCCGTGAAATTCTACAATGTCAGGTGTAGAGATCGAGAGACGCGCATGCGGTAGTAGAAAACCGAAAAGGCAAAAAAGCGCCGCGCGAGAGGAGAGAAAACGTAAAAACGACCGCAAGCCCGACTTTTCCGCATGTATATACACACGAGAGAAGATTGCTTCGCGCGCGTGCAAATCCGCGACGACAGCCGTGCCGTGCGTATACATCTCGCGCGTCCCTAATGGCGTTGTTCCCTCCGTGCCACTATATGACGATATCGCAGCCAATCGCGAGTCTCCGACCACAAGAAAAAGCCCGCGTTCTCACATTTTGCACGCGCACGCCGCGACGTAAGTGTCGTGTGATGAGGATGATGCGAGTGGATCCCCGAGATGCGAAACTTGTCACTTGGCGTAGCCGACGACTCATTTCCAGATATACCGAGCTGCGCTGCAACGTAAGAGAGAAAGAGACAGAGAGAAATCCGTGTCGTCGCAGCACACATCAGAAGCTTATGCTACTCGGCTCTGCGCTGATTTTTTCGCCTCGCCGCATGCTTCTCGCATATTTGTTATTCCGATTAGTCGTCGCTCCTTTTTGCATGATTTTTCAAAGTCAATTTCGTACAGCTTTAAAGTCCTCGCGAGGAGTAGAGGCGACTCGATTACGCCGAGAAGCGTTTTGTATAAAAACTGACCGACAGTCCATAACAGTAACTCATCATTCATGATTCTGATGCGGTGAATAATGACACTCTCTGTACGCGCTCCGGTGCGCACGGACAGACCGGCGGATTATGGCCAGTTCGATATTACTTTTAATTATCTTTAATGATGATATAAATCTCGGCGTCGTAATCAGTGGGGATTGTAATTTAGTGTCGGGGAAAAAATTCGAGCTGGAATGCAGTTTCAGATATCGCCTGGAAGAGATACGTACGCGCGACGATATATATTTTTGTTAACATTTACGCAAGATTTATGTAAAAAATGATTTGATTATGTGCCGTAATACATTCGCCGTGTACTTTCTAATCTTTGTTAATTTAATCAACTCAACTGCCGTAGAAATGGGTCACTATTCTTATTTAACCGCGACTGCTATCATCAATATTCAAGATCTACGCTATAGGAATCCATCAAAGTCTCAGCACTAAGAACATTGTTTCCTCCTATACATTCTTCCGTAAAATCTCAGGAAGTCTATATACACCCCTGTAGCTGTAACGATCGAGTCCATCGACCTCCGACCGATACCGGACGCACCGCAAGGAATCGGAACCGCCGGAAAAAGTGACGATAAAGGCGTGCGTCGTCAACAACAGCGATTCAACGGGTTAGGGCAGCTTGCGGACAAGAGAGTCAGATGACCGCCAGATTGCTCAAGAGCAGTGGCGGAGCCAATGTGGCGTTACAGGCGAATATTACGTAACTGCCGAGAGGCGTCCGAGAGCTGTCACGGCGCCTGCTGCTGCTGCCGCCCCACTGAAGATAAATAATAACGCGGAGCGAGTGATCCGTCTTTCGGAGGAGAGACGATGTCGAAAGATGCTCCAGATCTTCTTGAGATGTCACGATAGATACTCGATACTCAGCCGACGAGGCTGACGAGGTGAAATTTCATGCTAATAGGAGCGGAATCCCATTATGATCCGCTCGCGCGAGCGCCGGTTTTCAATGTCCTCCGGTGAGTTTATGGGGCACGCATCTGCATGCATGATGGTCGCGGCATCGTGAGGAGATCGGTGAGAAGAGGTATAGGGAAGATTATACCTGACGATGATCTAGATTCGGGCTTGCAAAAAGTGAAGAGAAAAAAGTGATAAATTTGGCAAAAAGAAGATAGAGAGATAGATGCCTGGATCAGCGAACCGTCCGTCATAATTATATCGATCGAGATATGTTGAATTCTATTTTGAATTCGAAGGCAATCTTCTCCGTGTGCCGTGTGACCGATGCGTCTAGCTTTTTTGATGAGTCAAAATATTATAAGCTTTTGAAATCGAAATCTGTTATTAATGACTTTCTCTCTGCATAATGTTAGGGTAGGTTGCCTATGCGAGTCGTCGGAGAAAAAACTGTCATCCGCAGTGACAGATCGAAATTTTGCATAGCGCGCGCGCGCTTTTGAATTATTCAGTTATGTAAAGATCACGTAGGGTAGTGAAAAATAACGTTCTCATGAAAAAAAAACGAAGAAGATTATTAATACTAATCGCCAGCTATATCCTAAAGGATTGCTCCAGATAAAAAAATTAATTAAGCTGCATTCAAAATAAAACTACAGCGAAATGATTTTTTTCGCGAGATAAGCTATCGAGAGAAATTTCGACTAATGGCTATTCCGATATAAATAAATAAATAAATTACCCGGGTATATAATTATCTGAAACATTCCTCGCGCGAGTTGGCTGGGAAACCACGTGCCGCGCGAGACGACCGCGCCTGCGCAAAAAATCTCAAAACTTTCTCAATGTAATCCCGAGCGGCGCGTCGAGTGTTTATCGAAGATTTCACAAGTCGATTATAAATATTTCCTTTGGAGCGCACACTTTCGATCGCTCGTCTCTCTCAGTCTTCCTCGCTTCTAGCGCTCCTCGTCGTCGATTCAAATTCTCGAAAGGATAACAAAAACATCAGGAGCCAGCGCGCCGGGCGAAGATGAAAATGTACCAAAGCAAACATGACACACACTAGCGCTTAAACATCATCATCGGCCGTCACCATCATCATCATCATTGGCTCACCTCGATTTTCATTCAAAAGGAGCGAAAATGCCCGAGAGTACATAGGAGAGAGAGAAAAAACATTCATCGTCTTAATCATCGCCAGACGGCGAAAATGGACAATTGGTGAATAAACAGCGACTAATAGCTCCGATGCGCGAGCTAGGAGTGGACTTAAAAAGGCGATGGCTCGGACGCGTCAGCGTTGCCCGCATGATTGAGAGGTTTCCCGTATATATATAATTAGTCAACGGAGGGATCGGCTTGGTTTTTACCTACATGTATTTTGCAATTATTTTCATCCCGAGAAAATAACAAGAAAAGATGAGGAAACCGACCGAAAAAGCGCACACCGCGCCATTAGAAAAACAAACAAAAAGGATATAGGCGCGCGCGCACTCGAGAGGAATCACGGATGACACGTTCGCATTGTTCGCGCGTCGCATCTTGCCTCATACGCACTTATGCACTCTCTCAACGACTCTTGGCCTCCTCCCGGACGCCTATTAGGGTCACAAGCTTCGCGCTCGCGCCTGCATGCGACGTCTGTAAAAGTGGCGGAAGTCGGAGCGCGAATCGATTGGTCGCGGCTGCTCTCTCGCGCAGGCTGATTACCCCGAGCTGCCTTCTCTCTCTCTCTTTCTTCAACAAGGACGATGGGAGAGAGAAGTGAGGCCGCCGAGCGATTCCCCGTATAAGGCCGAAAGACAAAACGAAAAAAGCTGCGCGCGCACGATAAAAAGACGTGTATAAAGAGCGCGAAGGATGCGGCGTATAATCCTTTACAAGCGAAAGCCGATATCCAGATTCTGACGGCTGCTGCAGCACGGGAATTCGGGGAAATGAAGAGCGGCCGGTTCATGGGAGCGTCCCACCGTGGCCAACACCTTTTTTCGTTGTATATACATACACCTTTTGCTCTTTTATACTTTCGAGGAGAGGGTTAACGGTGCGCTGCGTGTCTGCGATCAAGGATGAGGGCAGGGAGTGAAAACCCGGCGCCAAGCGTGTTGCAAACACTGACCGTTAGTGTATATACATGTGCACACGCCCGACGAGTCTGTTTTTCCAGGTACAATATCGCTCGCTCCCGCCACGACAACGTTGCGATATATATACGCGGGAAAAATATAGCGCACATTAGATAAGTCACGTGGTGCAGGATGTGTAGCGAGCGCGGCTGTAGTCGTCGCCCGAGAGCGAGCGCTCTCGTATCTTATCTCGCGTAGCCTCGATCTTTGTATTTAAATTGCATTCTGCGCGAGCGCGCTGATTTGCGTACGGCGGCGAAGATCGTTTTTTCAGATCGTTTCTCTCCGGCGTCGCGCTTTGACGCTCGTTAATGTACCTGGAATTTATATATATCTACGTGTGTGTAGCTGTGCCGCGGCTTTTATTCCGATTGTGATTCCGTGTGGAGCGCGATGACAATTAAGAGCGGCGATATATCACGAGCGCGCCGAGGAGGTTTGCAGCGACGTGTATGTAACGTGTCGATATGGAAGATCTGCGGAGTGTCCGAGTAGAGTAATAGAGCGCTTTTTATGTAGATGTTGTGTTGCGATCGGTGTTTTTTCATTGTATATGCGCGCGAGGTGGCGGGAATCATCGATTTCATTAGCCGCGCGGTCTGAATAAGGTCTGTGGTGACGATCTCTTTTTTTCTATAGAGGAGTTCATTAGCGTGGACAAGTAAGCTGTCGGTTCGCTTCCTAGCGGACAAGACCGTATATGTGTCGTAATTAAATAAAAAAAGCATCGGCTAATTGCTACGTTGACGTGGGTTCATTATTCAAAGATGAGTAATTTTTTCAACAAACTACCTCGGTAGCCTTGTTTAAAACAGTATATAAAGACCGCGTAAAGTATCGAGCGAACCTTGCCGATTTTACTTCCAAATCGGCAATTAAATTTGAAAAATAACCAAGCTCGATATCGTGTACTGAAGACAAATGCACCGCCTATGAAGAAATCAAACGAACCATAAACAATCTAATTCGAGCCGACATTAACAGCTATTACGCGCCATTACATCCGTGAATCGACGATATTCACGTCTAATAGCGCACGTATACGCGAGAGTCGAGCAAACGTAGTCGTCCATAGTGTGCACAATCAGCAGCGGAAGTCTCGTCTCCCGCAAATTGAAACATCGCTTGTGTTGCCTCTCTCATCTATAGGTATACGCCGCGATATGTACAAAAAAGGCCTCGGCAAAAAGAAAAGGAAAACCTTCTGCGCGCTATTATACCGATCTCTCTATATTATCGAGCCTGTTCGAAATGGATATTTAATGCCCGCGCGCGTGCACATGCTAATACCGCAGCAGCATCCACAAACACGTGTTATAATATGTACTGTTCCGCGCATGCATAAGAAAAGGACATCTTACCTTACATATATAGATTGTCCCGGGAGGTGGGGAGGACTCGTCATAAATAATAAACGCGTCTCCCGTGGAATCTCGTGCACAGACGGTCCGCGGCATTAGCATGCGTCGAGGATAGATTTTACTCGATATATATTATGCGCCGCGAGATGCGCGCTTTTTTGCTTACATCATCGCCGTCCGATACATATTCATCTGCTATAACTTCGAGTGCACCTGACATCGTGGCTGGAGACGACAACGATTGCTCGAATTAGCTGTGGAAGTATATATATGAGACTTTGAAGAGAGAGGGGAGAGGGGGCGAAGACAATGGAAGGTCTGGTTTCACGAAAATGGACTCATCGCCGAGAATGGCATCGCGATGCGACGGCGACAGCGACAGTTTGATGCGTCAGAGATAATGATGAGTCGATGCTGATGATGATGATGAGTCGTTCCTGGAAAGATGCGCGAGTAAAGGAGCGGATACTGCCATATAGCGAGCCTCATCGGCCTTTTTTAGAGGAGAGACGCGACACGTGTATTACGCAGTCGTTTATTAAATGTGACGGAAGAGTGGGGGAGAGCAGGTAGTTATTGTCTTTTCGATTTTTAAAAGCCGCGTTAAAGGAGCAGACCGTGTTTATTAATAAAATGTTATATTAATACAACGCGGAACGATACACCCGTAAAACCGTCAAGATATTTTTAACAATTTAATGAGGGGGGCTATAAAAGATATACGTATGCGAAACTCTTCCTTTAATAATTCATTAATAAATCATATTAAAAATTTTTCATAAAATAACGACGCCTTTTACAGATACCTTAATGCTCTCTTATAAGTAGGTGAACGCCGTGCCTTATAAGTATAAGCCTTTTGCCGAAGGTCGCGGCGCAGCGGATCATTAATTACGAAAAATTCGTGTTTTACGATCGAAAAGCTCTGATTGTTCGCAATCTTAAACTCGCCGGAGTAAAATCATATCCTCGCCTCTGGAAGATTACCTACCCACACGTACATACACTTGCACATACTCACGTCAACGCTCGCGATAAAAAGGTGGTTCCGGAAGAGCAGCTCGCGAAGCCTTGCGTCGTCGAGGCCACGCGTTCAAGGAGGACGAAGACAAGCGCAGTCGCGCGACGAAGAAAAAGGAAGACGCGAAAGAACTCGAGAGCGCGGGGCGATTGAAATCTTCTTTGAGGCTCGTATGACAGCGCATGTATGTATATGTACGTGTAGAGTGCGGGGGCCTCCTTCAAAAGTAACGAGCGGTAGTGAGCGGCCGAAAGAGAAGGGCGCGGCGAGCCTCGCGAAAAGAGCAGCAGCGCGCGTTCACTTGGAAGAGAAAGAAATATCATATATACCGAGAGAGCAGCAAGCGAGGACGAGAGATGCACCACCCTGCTGCAGCAGCAGCTTTCTAGAAGCCAAAAACTGGATTTCTCGCGAGTGAAGGCAGCTCTCGCGCGCAACGATTCACGTAGCCCTGAAATATCGCGGCGAGGCGAGGCGAGCGAGAAGGATGATGCTCCACTTTGCTTTGTGCATTATTGTAGATGATACAGCCAAGAGCGCCGGTCGACAGTTTTTCTCTTGCCCCGAGCGAGCGACCGTTAAGTTATTCAGCCGTGGATTACGAGTTTTCTCTCTCTTGGGGCCGCGCTGGCTTATAATTGATATGCGCCGAGGTATAAATAAATTTTCTTTTAATTTGGGAGTGTGACGTGGGAGCTGCCGAGTTTTAAAATGATGAATAAGCGCGGGGATAGTCGCTGTGTCGTCGAAAGGTGTTAACGTTATCCTTTCACTGTCGTGTTCAACAAGTTCCATTACTTACTTTATCGAGGCTCGAGGGGCCCTCCTGCCTTATTTATGGCTCGCTGGGTACACGAAAAATCCACATTTACAATGATAATGGTCGCTGTTGAAAAATTGCTCTTTACATAAGTGCGCGCATTGTTGGGCCTACAATACACAGAAGAATTATAACGAGCCGAAATCTTGTGTTCAATTACCTTGCTGCAAATCTAATGAATTAATTAAGCCCTCGTTAACTTCATTAAACGCCCCTCCGAAAAAGCCAATCGGATACGAATTTCAATTTCCCATTTAAAATTCCTCAACCTCTCCGCGCATATATATCCTCGCACAAAAACCAGAGCACACATACTGCGTGCATACCTATATACACATCCACTCCCGTTCTCTCTCTCTCTCTCACTCAAGAAAAGGCAAAATTGAAGGTGCCGAGCGACTGCTCGCGCGCACTTTCGGATTTCTTAGCGGGAACCGGTAAATTCTTTTTTGTTCCTATAAACACACACACACACACATACCCGTCGCAAAGCTGACACGCGACGGGCGTGCGGACAACTGGAAGCTCATCGTAAGGAGGGAGTAGCCGCTTTGCGCGCGAATCGAGGTTGAAAGTGGATGTACTTTCCTCGGCGCGTGAGCGAGCGAGTAGCGCAAAACCTTCGAACTTTCACACCTTTTAAGTAATCGGCGGTAGGTAGGTGTATATACGTATCATTGCGCGGCAGAACCGATGTACATGCAGCTCCCACGCTCGTGCCAGGCCATTTGTGCGTAAATTTGTCGATGCGGGGGGTGCAACTCAATCTCTCTCTATCTCTTTCACGGCGTGTCTAGTGTTGCATGAGAGATGGAGTCGATAATGAAGACGGCCGTAAATCGAGTGAGCGGGAAAGAGAATTGGGCTGTAGTTTTCGATGAATCGTGGTCGTGGGATGCGCGAATGATTGTGAGTTATTGTTTGGCTTGATGCGCGCGCTCGCGTTATTATGGATTTTACGCGCGGGAAGAGGTATACGGTTATGTATATGCAGAGCAGAGAGTCGACGCGATATGATTGGCGCTAATATTCAGTTTGCCCGAGCTGTTCATCATGAATCATCCTTCGAAAACTACACGTCACGGTCGTAGGAAACATTTTCCTTGAAGTTTTCGAAGCTTAAATTTTTATCTATAAGTATATGAAAAGGTATATAATGCTAGGTACAGCGATGTTGATATAGTAATTACAGTATTTAGAGTAGGTCTTTACGAAAACACTGTATAGCGTTAATGAAGTGTTTAAAAATCATTAATAACGGCTAAGTAATGATGTTCACGAAGAAAACTTTTAATAGCTTTTCCGCATGCGCGCGGGACAAAAAGTTATAGTATCCATTGAATGCTATAGCTAGCACGAGGCGATTATAAAAGAGCTTTATAAGTATTAATTAAAAAATAAGTATTATTAAAAGTCGCGGAAGACCATTATTTATAACACGCTATTTAATGTAGATATTTATATTTAATTATACATACACACGCCCCACTCACGACGCGCAGTAGCTAACGATCTCAAAACAATACCCTACAAACGATCCTATCATCACCCACAAAATTCACCCACTCCCAAATAACTTTTCCAAATCCAATATATAATAACCCACCCACCGCAAAAATAATGTAATAATCTCCAAGCAACCCACGAACGCAATCATAAATCCTCTCTCCTACCACTCTGCCATCTCGCGCGCGCATCGCACTATACGGTAGACCGATTTTCAATTTGACGCGGTGATTTACGTCCCATCGTACTCTCTCTCTCTCCCTCACAGGCGTAGGCTGCAGCAGCAGCCTGCAGAAGCACAGCACGCACCTCGGCGCGAGAGAGATCGAAGAGAGAGAGATGCGGGATGCGATTCAGACAGCACACGCGCAGACTGGATGTGTATCGGCGCGAGAGAGCGAGAGAGAAAGATGCGCCGAGGAGTGGCCGCGAGAGTACCGTTGCTTTGCTCCAGTTAGGAGCCAGCCGGCCACTCGCAGCATCCTCTATTCCCCGCAGGCTGCCGCTGCTGCTGCTCATCTTTTAAAGCCCTTCCTTCGTGTGTAGCCGCGGCGACATTGTTCCGCGCGTGATGTATTATAGGCGGCAGGGGTATCGGGCGAGAGATTGATAGCGACCGGTCGATGTGGAACGGATGTGTATACTGGGAGAGAGAGAGCGAGCGAAGGAATATGATATGGTGAAAAAGCCCTTATAAAATCAGTTGGAGCGAGGACGTCAAACGAAAGAGAAATTTATGCGAGAGAGAGAAGTGTAGTCTTATCGGGAGGAAGAGATGGGAAGCGTGGTTTTTATTGTCGGCCGACGTGTCGAGAGTGCGTGTAACTGTGTCCGCTTGGTTTTAATAATAAATAAGGTGGATATATGTTATCGGGGGGTTCGGTTCGTACATACTGCGGGTACAGTTACGATTTTGCGAACGTCATCGTATTGTCGTCTGCCTTTTTTATACATTTTTTTATTAATTGATTTGATATTCGCAAAAACATTACTTAATTAGCAGAATATTTATTGATTCCAATTAGGATCTTTCTCATTGATTGATAACTCACAGTACGGCGACGCTTTATAATTGAAAAAGACTAATTAATTAATAATCAAGCAGTATGCTTTTTCAATCCACCATACATACAGGCACTGAGCAGCATGTAACAGTAGCTTTAAAGCGGTAGTTTTTACCGGCACGTATATAATACATAAAAACCATTACGACAGCCGCTCGCTTAACGTGATTGATTAACCTGTCTAATGCGAGCGCGCGCCGATAAAAGAATGCCCGTGACACGAACACACTCACACACTCACGCTACTTTCTTTCTCGGCAGCCGCGGGAGGAAGACTCGCGCCTACCGTACAATTTACACGCAGCAAAAAGCGCGGCTGGCGATTGTGCTCTCTCTTGCCAAATTAAATGACACCTCTCTCGCGATTGGGTTATTTCGTCATCGAAATTCATTACGCGTGCCCGAAACGTAATACACCTCTCGTACGCGTAACTTTTGATTGCCGGGCGTGTGTATATGGAGGTCTGAGAGGACAACTAAAAAAAAGAGATTATTCGATGCGCGTGGATAGATAAATGATCTTCTTAAGCGCGTCGTTGTCTTGTGAAAGAAATAGCCGCGCAATTAAGTATCGTAAAGTAAATATGTTATTATTTCGTGGAGTATAGTTGCATGTTGTAAAAAGCCGCGCGATGCTGTGTACATAATGTACGACGATGAAAACAATAGGCGACGATGTGGCGAACTTTGTGAAAAAGTTATAGGCTAATCAAGTGACGTGCATAATTAAGTCGTATATAAGATTAAGTACGGTTTAGTAGAAGTGTTTTATAATTATGCGTAAAAAATTTATTATTTTACGTACACGCAGCACGGTTAAAAGCCAAAAAACCGACCTACCTAAATTTGGCAAACATCCGTGCCACATTTCGCAAATGCCCTCGCATATTTATATTGTGTAATTCGTGTACACGCACACGGCATTTACATAATCACGTGCGTGCACATACGCCATATAAAATAAAATCATCTTCCCAAAATAAACTACAACCGATGCAATTAAACATCAACAGCTGTTCGAATCATCCTCCTCTCCCTCCTTCTTCTTCCCATCTGCGCGCCAGAGCACCGTAATTGGTCAAAATGGGTCGGTGGAGCCGATATTATACCCCGCTTGAATCATAATAAACTTTCCTTATTCGGTATCGTGCTGGCGCCGCTGATTTCCGAGCCGAGTGCATTAAGGTATATATGTGTATATATACGCGAGATGCGCCTAGCGTGTCTCGTATATATACACATACACCCTTCCCTTCCATTCAATGCATAGAGACATCAACGCGCGCGAAACGCGACGCCGCCGAGAAAAGGAAAGAGAGGGGAGACTTCGATGCGCTTCTCGCGATAATCCCACATTAAGTTAATGCCCGTGTGTACTCGTGACGGCTGCGCTGGCTCTATCGTTAAATTAAATTTTCATGAGGGGCTTTTTTCCTCGTCATGGCAAGGGCTCTGTTATCGCCTGATGGTTAGCGGGTAAAGATGGGGAAGTGGATAGGTACTTTATTATTTTTCTCATTGTAAGATTTGTTTTCGTTTTACAGGAGGTTTAATTGATTTCTAACCGCTTACATTAGCACTGGATACAATGCAAAAATGAATGTTTAATAAATCACCGTGAAATTTTTCCCAAAGACCGTCTGTCACATAAATTAGCATTGAAACGACCACTCGCATTGTCACAAAGCATCGTCATATATCTTTTTTAATAATACAGTGACGACACTCAAAACGAGTAAATGTTAAACATTTATTGTATTTAAACTATCAGTATACGATGAGTAATGAATTGTCTTTTTCTATTATTGTCATTTGTCTCATCCTCGCGCGTGCGGCAGCAAACAATACGCATAAATACCGGCTACCACTTCGCGACGTGTTTATTTGCCAAAGTTATTGATGATCATTCACATAGTCGTTTATTAATAATAATTTTCCTCCGTGTTTACTCAACGACAGGAATGTAGGCAAAAGAGAAACCTTATTAGCTCCGCCCACGCGATCGAGATTCGTCTCGGGCCCAAAATATTCGTGTACGTGTGTGGGACGCTTTTCTATAACGATCGACCAGATTATGACAGGTGTGCCCTCGCTCCAAATTTGTCTGTCTCATCGTCGTTGACGTCGTACGTCATCTCTCGTGTTGTGGAAAGATCGTCTCTTGTGTGCACGCATGCGAGACGAAAAACGGAAGTTCGCCTACTTTATTGGTCGCGCGTCTCTTTGAAATCGAGAGCAGTCGCGAGCGAGCACTCGTTATCCTGTATCTCTCCATTCGTGGAATGAAAGTTTTGAAACCAACCGGAAAAACGACTAAATGAAAATGTTGAAATCTCAAAATGTGCAAAAGTTCAAGTTGAGATAGAAACTATAATTTGAAATGTAGTTTCACTATTTTTAACAAATAATTAGAATAGATTTAGTCTAATTCTAAATGATAAAATTTTCATATTTGAATACGTTTAATTACTTAGAATATAAAAAAAGAAATTTAAAAAAAATGAGCAGGTTAATAAATGAAAAGGTTATAAAAACGTTGATTAAAAATCAACGACTGTTCAAATGAGAGTTACACTACTTCTATGTATTTAGTATATTAGGGACAAATTTTAATTAATCATTTTAATAACTACTTACTAAACTGATTATTTTTTTCTAAATGTTGTATTTTATATGCTTTAAATGATAAAGCCGGTTTTATAGGTTGCCCTTTTTAAATTAAATAAGGACATCGTAGGAATTCTCATTCAAAAAATAAAACAATCCTGTGCCCCCTATAATAACTTTTTATTTTTCTAAAAAATAATCTATACAATCTAATAACATTTCCTTGATATCAAGACTACCACCATCTAATGACACGCTTCAACCTTTCGTGTTTCAGGTCGGCGCAGGGCGTCGCTGGAAGGAGCAAGACCGCCGCGACTGACCAACGCGGCCCACTCCCTCCCCGGCGCGGCCGCGCACCGGCGGCGGAGACTGTGATGAACGAGTACCTCGGTCGGCCGAGCAGTAGCAGCCCGAGCAAGTACCCACCAGCCATGCGGGAGAAGGACTCGAGCCCCCGCAAGATGCCCGGCCATATCAGCCCCAAGCAAGCGAGCATCTACCCGCTTAGTGTACAGCGCTCTGGCGGACCCGCGGAGCATCAGGAACCCGAGCTCCCCTACGACCTCAGTCACGGACAGGCGCGCCACGGTAGCCCCTGCTCGAGTTCCAGGGACCAGCCCCAGCATTCGAACCAACAGCAACCACACATGAGTCCGGCGGCTAGACCCAGCCGGAGTAGTAGCAGACTGGACATGGACAGTTGCGAGCCCCTGGATCTGCGTTTGGAGCACAAGAAGGAGAACATGAGAGACGAGAACCAGAACGATATCGAGACGTTGAACCAGAACAATGTGGAGCGTAGTAGTGATAGGACTCTGCCGTACCATACGGTTTTATTCCCCCAGCATCATGCGGTGCATCCGCTGGTACTCGAGGCCATGTACCGGTCGCATCAGCACGTCTCGCCCGTTGCCGATCTGCCCAAGATCCAGGTGCGGGCACTGCCGACGATGGTGCCCCTGCCCAGCAGCCGTTTCGCCACGGCCTCACCTGCGTCAGCCTCCGCCTCTTCGGCGCAGGTCCAGGTAGCCAGGCCTTCGAGCCCAGCGGCACAACCTTCTCAACCTCAACCTAGCTCCGAATCCTCCACACCTAACCCTGCGTCGACGCAGCAACAGCCTGCGCAACAGAGTTCCAGCCTACCAGCCTACTCGATAGCAGTAAGCGCGGGTCTCAAGCCTAAGGACCGTTACTCGTGCAAATTCTGCGGTAAGGTCTTCCCCCGGTCCGCTAATCTTACGCGGCACCTGCGGACCCACACGGGCGAGCAGCCCTACAAATGCAAGTACTGCGAGCGTAGCTTCAGCATCTCGAGTAACCTGCAGCGTCATGTGCGCAACATCCACAACAAGGAGAAGCCGTTCAAGTGTCCTCTCTGCGAGCGCTGTTTTGGCCAGCAGACGAACCTGGATAGGCATCTGAAGAAGCACGACGCTGACGGACCCACGATACTAGACGAGGTCCGCTCGAGGTATCACGGCCAACTGCCCCGTGCCGAAGAGTCATACTTCGAGGAGATTCGTAGTTTCATGGGAAAGATCACATCTCGAGGCCAGGGTCTGCCATACTTCCCAGGTTTATTGGGAGCTAGTGCGGAGGACCGTGCAGCCTGGAGTGAGAAGCAGCAGTTGAGACTGGAGGAGAAGCGCCAGCAGGCCGGTGGCAACAGTGCCGGTCAGGGTGACTCCTCGTACTTTAGTGACCGGGACAACCTGAGCTCGAGGTCAAGCAGCAGCGCCAGCCGTGCGGAGAGTCTACACGAGGACCAGCAGCGGGACGCGAGCTCGCCACCCTTATCGCCCGGTAACAATACCTGAGCCACGGATTGTCGCTAGACTCCGTATACGCATACCTCTCTCCAAAGGACTTAAATCCTGATCGACTTACACTGCCGACAACCACCCATGCCTTCCGCGCTCTGCTACGCAGAATCAAGCAAGCGAGGAGCTAGGAGCGAGTGGCGTCTCTCCTCTCGGAAAGCCCGAGAATGATTACCAATATAGTTACTGAATTTCATACCCCCCCGCACATCGTATCGACTTCTTCAGGATGACGTCTGCGGAGAACATTGGCGGACCATGGACCTGTATATTCAAGAGCCCCGTGATATATCGCGAGCGATCGCCGTGATCGGTCATTTTGAAATTAGGGAATTTATTGCCGGACCCGCGGACCATGTATTCGAAAGCGGGCCATCCGCGGCGTGTGTATCTTGATAACGGTTAGCGCGCATTGAATGTAAATAAGCGGGGTGGACCCACGCACGCGCCGTCTCAGCTCCATTCGTTTCTCGAATCGATTGCCGAAAATCGGTGCGCGATAGGAAAGGAGGCGCGGCGGTGGTGGTGGTGGTGTGTGTGTAAGCGACGCAAAAAGCGAAGCGAAAAAAGCGAACGGACACTCGTTACAAATTGGTCGCACTGATTTACGAGTCGAAAGAAAAGAGAGCGAGCGATCAGCGTGAGAGAGAGACATGGTTCTTTTCTTCCTTTTTCCTCTCTCTTTCCCCCGGCTTTCTTGCGCGAGCGATCGAGCGCCAACAAGGCGGCGCAATTCGCAAGAGTAGCGGCGATTGGCAATGCTTCCCCGAAATGAGAGTGGCACGCCCGATTATACTCGATGATTCTGTCTCTCCCTCCCTCTCTCTCTCTCTTTCTGGCGTAATAGTCGGGCGAGCGTTCTCTGTGCAAAGAATTTTTTCTTCGCGCGATCTGGGGAAAGCGGCGGCGGCGCTGGCGACAAAGAGACGCGGGAGTGAACCAGAGGTACAGAGAGAAAGAGAAGGAGAGCTGAGGACAAAAACAGCCGAGCGTAGTAAAGCAGAGAGCCGAGAAAGAGCAATTCGTTCCGGGCAGGAAACACTCGGGCAAAGGCCCAGGAAACGCGGGGCGCGCGCGCGCGATATCGGCAGCGGGATTTTACGACCTAGAAAGTGAATTTAAGTTACGTCGACCCAGTAAAACCCGAAGCAGAGCGTATACGGACGGACCCCGGGGACAATGGCGCGATGAAAATTATTAGAAATCGCCGGACCACGGCTCGGTTCGGTCGTCACAACGATCCGCGCCTCTCTACACCGCAATCCACTCCCTAATCGGCTGTATACTCTGCGACTGGGGAATCGCCGTTTCTTATCCGTCCGAGCGAGAGTACAACAATAAACTCGACTCGAGGATCGCCGTAAAATGCCATCGCGAATTTAGACGCGCCGAAAGGAAGCGCGCGCCAGCGCAAGAAAAGAAACGTCGGTTTCCCGGAAATTCCGCGCTCCGATAATCGAACGGGACGCAGCAATAAACAGACCTATCTCTATCCACAATCGCCTCGCAATTTAATATATATCTATATAAAAGGAGCTACTCGGATTCGGAGGCGCGGTACACTATACACGCGAGAGAGGATATCGCCGGAGCGGCGTCGGAATACATCGGAATCGGAATCGATCTTACTTTCTAACTCCATGGGAGCTCGTCTTGCCCGAGTCTCAAGTCGAGTGGAAAGTCCAGTTACGCGTGGATATATATACACGGGCGGTGCGCACAAGCGAGCCTACGAGGTGAAAATGAAGCTCTAAAGCGTCCGCTAATCCGCTAGCTCCTATTTCTTTGCCTCCGCCGTACCATACCACGGATGCTGTGTGCATGTGTGTGGGTACGTGGTTTGTAAATGTGTGTGCGCGATGACCTCGGTCCTGTTGCGTTACACTTTTGCGCCACGCCCCGCGCGCCGGGCTCGATCGGGCGCATCGCGAAAGTGAAACGCAATAAAGAAGCCACGCCGCTCGCTCGCGCAAAGAGAGGCTGTGTGCGAGGCTGTGGCTCGCGATCGATCCTCTCGATCATTGCCTTCAATTATCCTCCTTTCTCTCCTCCGCTTCTTTTTTCTCGCTTTTTCCGAGCACTCACTCGCTCGCCCTCTCTTTCTTTCTCTCTCTCTCCGCGCTCTTTTTCTCCTTTTACGCGATACACACACTTTTTCTCTTTTTCCGCGTGCGCGCGCACACGCCTTTCGCGTCCTTTCTACTTGGCGAGTTGTCCTCTCTCTCTCTCTTTCTCTCCTCACGGATTATGTTCTCTTTTTTACCTGCATCGCGTGCATACACACAGCTCATCTGGCCACTGGCTGCAGTCACGCGGCTCGCGCGCTCAATTAGCTTAATTCATTTCGAAAGTGTGATATTTTTTCACGTCTCATTAGCGGATCGAAGCTCGAGCGACGATTAAATTGATTTACTCCGACCGCGCGTGCAATTTACGCGCTTTTGCACTTCGCCGGCTTAGAGCTCATTTGTCATCTTTTATCTCGCCGGCCGATCCTTCCTCTTTTTTAACGTTAAACGGTATATAGAAACGAGTACTCGCGGTGTATATATATGTGCGATTTTAATCGAAAACGTAAGTGTCGTCGGTTTTTCGCGGGCCATTTATTTCGCTCGCGCGTGTGTCTGTACCCCTCACCTATATAATACGTAATGCGCGCCGCCCGCTTTTTCATCGCAAGAGATGTGGCCCGATAATTTCCGAGCGTAATTTACGGGCGTGTGTAATTTTTTCCTCTGTATATACGTGCCCGCTCAAAACAAGAGCGCACACCGTTTCGCAATGCCCACCGAGTATTTTGTCTCATTATATTCATCGTAGTAAATTCACCAGAAGTTTTTTTTGGTTTTCTTCCTCCTCTCTTTTCTCGATCGATTTCGCGGATTTATACACCCAGATCCTATACGAATTCTATAGGCCGTATTTCACAATTTTGACGAACGCCTCGCCGCGTTGAGAAAGACACACACACACATACACTCGTTCTATACCATTGGAAAAGTCAAAACAAAAAGCATTGAAAATTTTTCGCCGCCTCGAAATACTGTCGTCGTCCCTGTCGCAATCGCGCGAAAGATCCTCTCGCACACATATACACAAACGCGCGGAAGGCAGCTCCCATCGCATGCAACAGTACAGCGGTGAGAAGAGAGAAGCCGGCGTTGCTGCCGCTGCTACGCCCCGATCGGCGAGCCACATCCACACGTACAAACATACATGCACACATATATACGGTGAGGCGAGGTGGTTCCCTTCTCCCCCTCGCGAAAGTGGAACGCCATAAAGGAGCTGCTGCTGCCGCTGCGCGCGCGAGAGCTGTATATACTCGCCGCGGCTCATCTGGCGCGAGCGAGAGAGAAAGAGATCTCTTGCCGATTACGCTCACGTGCCTGAAATCGTTTCTTTTTCTCCCACGCGTCCACGCCTCGTATATATACACACACAGACAGACACCCAAAGAGCAAGACGGCGACAACTGTCGTCCGTGCGGATCCTTTCGAAAGGGGGATTACGCGAATCGCACGGCCGCGATTATGCGCCCGCGAGAGAGAGAAAGATATGATCGAGTTAACGCAACGGTTAGTTGGTTGATGTGCGCCGGTGGTATACATACCCTGAGGCCATCCCGCAGCCCCACCGGCTATATAATTGTCTCCCGTGTAGAGTGGTAGCGCGTGCTGCTGCTGCTATCTCGCTCTCTTTTTCTGCGAGCTCGTTGCGCGAATTGTTGTCGTCGTCGTCGTCGAGAGTGGAGAGGAAAAGATCGGTGTCTCTGTCCCTCCTTATGTATCTGCGCTTGTTTTTTCGTCGCGGCGAGAGATGCTTTGTAACGCCGAAGGAGGATGATGTCAGCTGCCGTGTATGTTTTCAGAGGCTAGCCGGGAGGCCCATTAAGGGGCCATTAGCAGTTTCACGTGGCAATAAATCTCTCAGAAAAGTTCGTCTATACGCTGAGCACATACACTCATCTTCTTCTGACAATTTCAAAACACAAGGCGCTCGGGTGACAATAACTGATCCGCGCGCGAGAGTGGAGGAGCCTCGTCATGAAGTCCTTAAGAAAGTAGCGCTTTAAACGGGCTTAATTTACGTATCGTAAAACAAACAGAGATTATAATTTTCATCGAATGTGCCGAGACCGCGTTGCGTCGTTACGCAACGGAATGAATTAATACCTTTGGATGTACAAGTGACATAATTGAAACATTATTTCTTAAGGATAATTACGAGCTTTCTTCTACTCGCGCGCGCTTTACCTAAATAACACACGGCTAATTACGCGTCTCTGCGAGGGGACCGGCTAACGGGGCCATTAGGAATAAAATATGTGCTCATCAGTGTCATCATCCGGCGACGTATGAGGCATCTCTCTCGCGGCGAGATGAGATTTGTGGTCCCCGCGATTATATAGATGAGAACTCCCAGATAATACCTTCGTTCGGTCTCTAACCGCGCTAAATTTAAAAAAGAGTAAATATGTGTATATACATACACACGTTGCTATCTTGATCAGGAGTCCCCACGTTGTCTATATTCCAAAGTTTTTTATTGCTGCGCGCGCTTTCGTTTTCAAAACAAAAAGAGAGAGAGAGAGAGATATACGCGACGCGATTAAACACTTGGCACACGAATCACGTCGACGACGGGAACAATTATAATCGGGTATAACTCTCTCTGTATAGGCGAGGACGAGCCCCGAACAACGAAAGATGAAGCGAAAAAAAAGAGAAACAGAAAATTTCGCTTTCTGCTATATGAGATCGCCATTTACACACACACATATCGTACGAGCTCGCTTGCAAAACGTTAGACGATCTCAAAAAGTCGTTGCGACACACAGAGAGACGTATAGTTCAGAGAATTCTTAGACTCGAATCCGCGATATGGTCTTATCGCGATCGCGCAGGAGAGGAGAAATTCGCGCGCGCGCGAACGCGCAGAAAGGAAAAAAGATCGGCAAAATTTAATACTTTTGTTTTGTAAAATATACATGCACTTTGTAAATAATCGTTAGAAGAAGTCGAAAGAGATTATCTCGGGACTTTGGGAATAATTATTATACCCGAAGCTGTGGCTCGACAGCGCGAGAACTTCTCCTCTGCGAATGCGACAATAATGTAGCAACGAAAGAATTATTGTAAAAGATGGAAAATTGTACAGGTCTTTCTTCAGTGCGCGCAATATTATACGATTGTAAATAGATGGATTATGACGATGTAATACGATATAGTTAATATATTATATGCTCTTATACATATAAAAAATAAAATAAATGCGTACTTTATACATTGTACGACACGCGAGGAGAGAAAAATTTATCATGTATTTTCTTTTATTTAATAGAACAAAACAGAGACAAGATTTTTAAGAGTCGGATACAAGGTAATATATAGGAAAAAATATATATACAAAGCCGCGCGTCGACGCGCGCATAATACAGAGAGAGAAAAAGAGTTATAAATATATAAATATATACACACACAGATCACAGAGACACGTTTATAAATATATAAATATTGTAAAGTCCGAGCCCGGCGAAAGTGTCATTATTGTCAAGGGGCCTTCGATCGAACGATTTCTGGCGCACCCCAAAGAAGACCCCCGACGCGATATATATAATAATATGTATACCACATACTCATTGTATCGAGGCTCTGTACCTACTTCGTAAACCGAAAGAGAGTGCGTTTATGCGAAACAACACATGCTATATTTTTCTACCCTGTACTGCACAATTGTAAGCGCGCGCGGGCGCTAGATTTTGGATCACCCTTCGTCACGGAGAGTCTCCCTCTCCGATGATATCGAAGATAATCGATCGCCACATTGCGGCCACGATCTGTTCTACTATCTTGAAGTACGTCTCTCCTTTTGTCGAACCTCCCACAACAGTAGTAGTGGCCCTTATGTAACGCGATCGATCACACTCTCTTTCTCTCCTGTCTCTGAATATAGAAATGAAAAGAAAAGCGAAATATACGACGTTCCTTATACCTATACTTTATATTTTGTTCAATGGACGAAGAGCGGCACCGTCGTGCCCCTATCCGTTCGGTCTAGCTTCCTCTTTCTCTATCCTATACGTTTACGATACTTTTATCACACAAACACTATACCACTATATGATACTTCTTGTTATGCAGCGGTCTCCTCTATTCTGTACTGTATACTTTCTCTCCTACATATTGTAACTATTAACAGTGATCCCGGTGCACGCCTATACACACGCCTATATGTTTGTTTTTTTTTTGTCTTCTTCGTCCTTTTGTACGACGTACGCGCAATATCAAAGTTGTCTGTGCTGATGAAAATGAGAATGCGAATGTCCCACCGATGCAGAGTTTGCTCGAAAAACAAAACGAATGAAATTTTGTTACCCCCTGCGATCGCGTGGAGAGAAATTTTCACTCGAATGGCTCTGCTCTACTCAAAAATATATTTTTTATAAAAATCGCTATTTTTACACCAGCTATCAAAGAATGCGCCAATTCGCACGAAAGATTTCTCTCCACGCGACAGCTCGTCATCTCCTATAGTTACCCGCATGTAAACAACCGATTTCTCGTTCCTCCTTTTCCGAGCACTTCCTCGTCTTCGGCAGATCTTGGTGTAGTTATAAAAACTTTAAACGACCAACCGAGTCTCCTTTAACATTCCTCTATTTTTTCCTTCTCATTCCTTCCATACACGATGTGTGTGTTTTTTTTATTAAGCATAAAAAATCTAGTGCGAATGTGATTTCATCGAGGTTACCGATATATACGTACCTAACGTGTTACTCGTGAACGGCGCAGGCGCGCTTGCGACGAAAGCGACGACGAGCGCTCGTTACCTTTAGTTTGTACAATTTTATTGAGCTATATTGTTTTTAAGGTCAAAAGTTTTAAGCTCGTACTGACGTTCATCCTCTTATCTTTTTTTTTTGCCCCATCCCACAAACATTGTACAGAAAGTGTCATACATTATAATATATTTTTTCTTCCTTTTATTGTGCGTGAACGAAAGACGAGCCTTGTATTGCCGATCGTCGATCGAACCGACTGCAGGATGTATATACATTGGTCAATTAATAAAATATAAAATTTGCAAAAAAAAATGTGATTAGAGAGAAAGAAATATATATTTTTGTCCTGTCCTGCGAGTAGTTCGACCGACGACCGGTAAAAATTTGTCTTAACGTTTTATTAGTGTAGTCGCGTGTTGTGTAGAAATTACGTATAGTGGTGACTGTATATATGTCGATATGTAATATTCGATAAAAATACACTAAAAACGATACGTTTGGAAAAAAAGACGAATCTGTGTTCTCTCATTTCTTTTACCCCGCCCTGATAACCCTAATTACCTGTCGTACGCGCAGACACCAGCGTTTTTTTTACCGTTGCAGCGTTCGTAAAACCCGTCAAAAAGGTAAGCATTAACCTACGCTAATAAATGGTTCCAAGCTGCGCGCGCGCGTATACACATTGTCCTCAAAAAGTAAAAAAAATGACAATCCTTATACGAGAGCGCGCGGAGATTTCTAAAAATTTCGAGTCGAGCAGGACGTGAGTGTCCGGTTTTTCGTCCGAGGTCGGAGTGCACGCGCGGGGGGAGGGGGGAGGAGAGGAAACTACTTATATACGCGTGCTCCAGAAAAACGCAGCGCGAGAGAGAGAGGGAGGGAAAGGACTACCGTACGCGCGCGCGCACTGATGGAGACATTTCCTCAAAATTAAGTCCCGGCGCCGAGCGACGCGACAATTAATGTGGGAAAGAGCGAGTTGTCCACGTATAGGGTCATGCGAGGTGCCTGAGAACCGGAACGCGCGCGGTAAGAGAGAAAGACGGGAAAAGGCGCGATAGAGAGAGAGAGAAGGAAAAAAGAGCCGGAGAAATAAAGAGCAGCGAGGAAGGCTCGCGAGCTCTCTCGCGACGATGACGCGGAGACGTGACCGAGGGGACAAATCGCGCGCTAAAGCATATAGAGCGATATTTCGACGGAGAGAAGTGTCTCGCTTCTTTGCCGTGTTTTTGCGCTAGTCGCGGGAATTGCGAAATTATGGAGAGGAGATGGACTTGATTCTTTTTTCTTTCTTTCTCTCTTTGTTTCTCTTTTTTTTTTTTAGAAATTTTTAACCCCCTTGGAGATAACGCTTTGTCACGTAACTGTATATAGACGTGCCGCGCGCGTCTCAGCGACACTATGTGTAATAATAAGTCATGAATTATTCAGCGTGCGTGGAAAAATGACGTCTGACGAACGAGCGGACCAAAAGTTTGATGGTAGCGTGCAGACTGTTTTCGCGCGCGTGTGACAGTATTATTGGTTTCTTAATAATTGATTTTTGATTAGCTTTATTTAAAGTGTGGTTGCAGCATCGCAAAGATGTTTCAAAATTATTAGTGAAAAAATTATTTATTTTATTCAAGATTGATCTTATGATTGATATTAATGAGTTTTAAAATTGAAAATCAATGAAGTAAGAAATACATTTGGATTAAACATTCTACGTGCTTAAAATACATATTCTCGCTTCAATGAAGTTCAACATCACCAAACTTCTGGCATTCGAAATCTCAATTTCAAGGATAACATTTATGAAATTACAATTAATAACACTTTCTTGGACGTATAATCAGAGATCTCATCTATACAATAAAGCTTCTTTTCATAAACAATTAAAAAAAACATCAATTAAATTTTCCAATAAATCACTCGCACAAACTCTTATCTCCCCGGAGAATAAATTCCCGCACTCTCCTCTTAAACATCCTTGAATCGCAGCAATGAACTACATACTAATTGTTTTTCTCGCATCCAAGCTAGAAACTCTAACCGCCAGTCGTGTATACACGCCGCGCGATACATCGCTTGCGGAAAAGGCTTCCCCGTAACTATAAAGGGTTGAAAGTCGTCGTTGTCGTCGTCGCCAGCACCATCATCGAGAGAGACACACGCACACGCTGGCAGTGGCGGCGCGATAACGACGGGAAAAAGAAAAGTGCGAGCGAAGCCGTGTAATCACGCCACTACTACTGCGTGACGATTGTCCCTCGCTATATGTATACACGAGGGGGGAGAGAAGGGGAAGGAGGAATGCGCCGAGCTTTTTTCCCGCGGCCGATAATCTCGCGTAGAAATCTCGCGAATGGGTCTGGGCGCGAGCGAGCGCGATTTAGCGGGCAATAGAAATGCACGGAAACTGGTTTTCTAATAGCCAGCAAGCGCGCGCGAACTTACACTCGAGTGTGTGTGTGTGTGTGTGTGATGTGGCTCGCACTTGTCGGCGGCCGCGGGCGTGTGTATATATATTGCTCTTGTTTCTGAAGCGGCTGCTGGTGCGCTTTTTCTCGCCGTTAGAAAGTTTCGAAAAAATTGATTGAAACGTCCCGCAAGAGATGAGCAGAGCCTGTATAACCGCGGCATGCCGCACTCTCCCGCTCGCGTGAGAATTTTTCGCCGCCTAACCGGACTTTTTCCCCATTTTTATACGCTTACACACAAATACCGAACGAAGAACGCAATAAAGCCGAAGAAGATAAAAGAAGTCCGCTCGGTGATACAGATCCATAAATAAACGGTTGCTCATCTCGGTCATAGCTCGTAATCGAAGCACACCGGCGTGAGGGAAGGTGCTATGCACACACACGCGCCGAGGATCGGCGACTCGCGCGTCTCTTAAGTGGCTTCTTGGCCTTTCGGAGGACACGACTTTGACCCAGATCGGCGCGCGCGCGCGTGAGCAAACTGGGCCAGAGAGGCGCAGGCGCGCGCACGCGGGAGATGCAAAGCTCCTTAGAGGTGGCGACGACGATTCACTCGTCGAAATTTTCAAATGCGATTCGTTAGCGGGATAGAAGACAATCGCACCGACGCCGACCAAGAAGGAAGTCGTGAGGCGCCCGAGGCAGGGTCGCGAGAGCCGCGCGAGAGGAAAAATCGAGCGCATTGTATAAGTAAGGAGAGCATCGCGAGCGAGCGACCTTCGCCACGAGCGTATTTACCTATTGGCGAGGATCGCTGTAGGCCTGTAGGGTGAGGAAAAAACGACAAGAGAGAAAGACCTTGATCGAGATCAGTATATAATTAACTCAAGAGTGTCACGTGATGGTAAAGAGCGTCGCATTGTCGTGAGTATAGTGGAGGAATGATGCGAGCGAGTCATCGGTTGGTGGACTTGGTGGAGGTAATAAATCGTGCATAATTGAATGATTTAGGTTCGTCGGAAATGGGTAAACTGGAAAATTGGAAAATTGGTCATGATCAATGTCTTGCTGCGGAGTCGCCCTGCATCTTTTACCAAACTAATTGTGGAAATTGAACATCAGGCTAAACGATTGCAGACTCTTGTTATTTGTTTTTAAATAAATTATTGCTAAAAAGAACACAAATTTCTTTACTATTTTATATACATCAGGTTATCGAACTTGACATTATTTTATAATAATACATTTTTTGGAATGATGTTTTCCAAATGCAATTTCTTTACATAGATTTATTTCTAGAGTGTTTTAAAAATAGAAAATAGTACAATGAAATGCTCTAAAATTCGACTACGACATTTAGACGGAAAGTATAACATAAATTAAAATAAAATTATTCAATTCATTATAATTCATGAAATTCATGACCAAATTCCTCACAAAGTCCGTAAGATTCGCTGTATAGATAAACCTTGAAAATACCAATTACAAAACTTCCCCAATATCTTGTACACGACACATTCCATCCGCGTGTCCACCGAAGCGTCGCGATTCTTTCGTTATTCTTCGTCGCCGGTAAAAACAAGCGGCGACGAAAAAAAAAGGAAAAACCGAACGACAGGTGCCTTTCGCTCGCTGTAGGGCATATTGAAGCACCTTTGAGAAGCGTTCTAGTAATGGGGAATTGGAACGCGCGCGCGCAGAAGGGGCACAAGGTCACGCTGCTGCACTGCGCCTGTGCCGGTGAAACACGCGAAACCGATCGGTTTAACGAGTTGGCGCACACTGCAACGCGTGCGTGATATTGAAAAATGTTGAGGTCGCGCACGCACACTTGCGAGCTGGACCGAAAATTGCAGCAAATTATCTTTAATACTGCAAGTTCGAGAGCGCGATATATGTTAGTGATGCTTTTAGAGCATCGCGGTGTGTGAATCATTGAGGGAGTATAGGTATATAGTTTGAGTAGTGTGCGCAAAGAATATTTCAGAGCGAGGTATCGGAAAAGACTTTGGAGTCTTCGGAAGTGATGTTCGGTAGGCTGGGATACATTATAATGTTTAACAAGGAAAAATATTTTTTTATCATACTCTGACCAAAAGTGCCACTTTCGCTCCCGACTGAACAATGCGAATGTGGTATTTTCGGCCTGGGTATGGTGAAAAATAGTATAGGATTTCTAGCCCACATCTCGTGTTTGTCACCCTCGCCTTCGTCTCGGGCAATGGAAATTTCTTTGTTTAATAATCTATCTGTCAAAAGAAAAGTATTCCATTACAAATTAGATTAGCTTACAATAAGGAGAGCGTTAAGTTGCATCTCAGAATAACTGATTTTTGACTTCAATGTCGAAATATTATTCGATGGACTTATTCCTAAAATGCGTTAAAGATAATTCTCTCAAAAGATTATGCGATACAATATGATCTCTCTGATATTAATAATATAATATTAGATTGTTAAATGCATATAGGAACTTTTGCACCAGTTCTACCTAGATATTTTCGAAAATTTATATATCGGTTCCAAAAAACCAATGAGCAACATCTTGAAATAGGGGTTCGCCTTTTTTGGTCGAAAGAATGATATCTTGACGAAGCTTTAAGGTAGTTCATCACACATTTATAGCAATATATACAGATATTCGTAATGAATTTTTTGTTTTGTCTTTTATATTTGATACAACCACATCAAGTTTATTCGAATGATGGGTGTCTTAAGAAGTGTAAAACATTTTTTCAGGCAAAATTACGTAGTATTGGCGCTAATATCAACAATGAATTATTTTGAAATTTCACTAACAC
>UXGD01000627.1:0-51632 GCA_900474315.1 Torymus auratus | reverse complement strand
GTCTATTATTAGTCCATGATAGAAGAGGCAGTCAGGCAGTCGCACATCTGCCTGACTGCCTCTTCTATCATGGACTAATAATAGACTGAAACATCAAATTTACTTACCATTTCTCTTAAGTCATCTACGTGGACCTCGCCTCCCTCTGCTATTTGAGTTTAAGACTTTTTTACATAATTGACTTACTTACTTCTTCCGTCTGCGTCTTCCTCTGTTATGTGGACCTCAGATCCTCCGGCTACGTGGGTTTAAGAATTTTGTAAATAATCGACTCACTTATTGTCATACTTCTACGTAAATTGAAAACGTCAAAAAAGGTTGTACCATTCAAGAAATATTTATTTATTTTTGGTACCGGGTTATTTGATATTTTCCACAGAAGTCTAGTAAGCAACGCATACGGGTTATCAATGCACCAGCAATGGTGAAAATACGGCGATTTTATACTTTTTGAAAAATTCCCACGAATATTCTCTCCGAAGAGTTAAAATATCTTGAAGATTAAGAATATAACTACTCCAGAGTAGTAAACACTACATGTCGGAGGAAATGTAGACAAGATATCGTCTCCGTTTCGAAAATGTGCGAACCGTAGGCGACCGAGTACAGAAGCATTCAGCGTGGCGCACTGACGATAAGACGTAGACACATTAGTAAATGCAAAGTACGACCAGGCATTGCCTTACTGACCTCAACATGCTCTCTACTCGTGCGCACGAGTCTATTTGCATGCGGTATTAGAGCGACATATTTTATTAGACATTTTATAATAATATTTTCTAAACTTTTGGTAAGTTTGAAATGCACAAGAACTCTTTAACAATTTGACCCACATTAAAAGAATTCAAAAATACCTTGATTGAAATATTCAGTTCAATCTTTCAGTTTTTCCATTGTTCCAAAGCGATTCTTCAATTCACATCTCGTAGTTATATCCTAATACACTTTATATAAAAGGTATTAATCAATTGCTCCTTTACTTTCTTCTGTTCATCGAACAGACGTTATTGGCGGGTAGAAAGAAATTCAAAAAGAATTTTGATTGTTAGTACGCTAGAAAAGATTTTTGAAAAGAAAATTGAACTATAAGAAAGCTGCAGTAATGACGTTGTTATTCAATTAGGTACAGTTTTGGAAGAATTTCCGATGGTCCAGTGACGATCAGCTATAACAAAGCGAATATTTTTACTATCGGTCGAAAACGCGCAGCTTCCTAATTACTCAGCTCGTCGTCACATGTAAATCCTGGACGCAACTCGGCTCTTTAATCATTGGTAAAAGTCGCGCAAGCCGCTAACGACTTTCACGCAGCCGATGCGTGCGCCTCGTTTTACGCTTCAGTGGTGCTTCGCGCAACTCACTTTCCTACCGGGCGCCACGGATCTCGTTCCGGAAGCTGTTGCAGCCGCAGTGGCAAAACATCTCCCGAGTTCTATTAATAGACCGGCGGTAGCACCTGTCGCGCTGGAAATAGAAAATGCAGATCTTGCTTAGTTTTCTCGAGCGGAGCAACTATGCTGCGTCTCGTCGTCCTTTTGCCGCGCGCGGAGTGATTGCGGCGCGCGAGGCGCCGATCTTATAAATATATACGCGTGCGCGTAACGGCCAATCATTTTGCGGCGAGAAGAACTTTGTCTTTTTAAAAAAGCCTGCGGGGAGGCGGACAAATTATTAGGTACGAAAATAGAAATGCGAACGCGCCCATTCGCGGCGAGCGCTCGGTTTTTGCTCTTCTTTTTATCAGGGAACGAGTTGTAATTACTCCAACGAGCGTATATAACTGTTTCGATATATTATGGATGCAAGTTGTGGTTATTATTAGAAGCTGTATATTAGAAGCCGGCTTTTCCAATCTATACTTTTGTAGTTTCTGCTGGAAATTCGCAGCTGTGACAGTCTGAAAAATAGACAAGATATGATGGATCAGTGTTTCCGCGTCACATTTCGAGAAGAGTTTTAATGCCCTTATTATACATGGGAGAGAGCGTTACCACTTGTGCAGTATAGAAATTCTAAGGAATGCGCTAACTTTTTTAGGAACGTAATTTTCGCTTTTGATGTATGATGACCGCTGTTGGGCACATTTTATTTTTTCTAGTGTCACGTAGCAATTTCTACCAAAATGTTGTAAACTGAAACGCATCATATAACACTTTTGAAGAAAAAAATTGTTTTGTCCTGGGTATAGGGAAGTTTTACACCGAAAAAAAGTTGGGAGAGCGTCTATGCTGCTGGTGCAGGATATTATAATAGAGCGGCTCCTCGCTCGCGTTTTGACGACTTCGATGCTCAAAATATGCGCAGACTAGTATTGAAGTAGATCTTTCCATTTTGTCATGTGCTACTGCAAGCAAATAATTCCAAATTTTCAATGTATATTGAACCAACTTGGTTGACCCAAACTTTTTTCCGTGTACGAAATTTCCATGAGAAATCATATAACACAATTTGACGCTGTATAGAAAAGATAATACGGTGTTATTTTATGCAAAAAACTTGTTAATTTCACTTAATTTGTTGTTTCCAGTGATTACAAAAAAAGAGCTCCGTAATGTATCTGTTTAATTACGTGTATATACATATAACGATGTCAACAATTAAAATTTATATAAAAATGTACTTACGATGGAGATTCAAATTTCGTAATCGCTACAAAAAGAAAAATCCAAACAAAACGCTCGGTGAAGATGTTCATTCATTAAAGATTATATATTTTGTTCTTCCTTATTTTGCTTACATTGTACATTGTACGGTGCATAGCATTAGATATGCAAAACTATATGTATGTATAATTTGTTAGAGATACAAGGTCTTGTAGAAGAGATATTTAAAATGGATTCCTAATATTGTTCAACGTAAATCAAATTACCAATGTATTGGTAGCAGTTTTTCAATAGAGCTCCATATGCATTTGAAGTAAAGTCGTACGAAGAAACTCTGAATATTTTTGAAAATATTTTTTCAGAGTCACGTGACAGTTTAATTATTTCGAGTTCACAAAAGAACGCCAATGCAGCATTAAATATTTCATCCAAAATTCCAAAATAATGCTTTTTGCTCGAAATTTAGCACGGACCCAGATTTTTACGAAAAAATGTGTCGTATATATAGTCTTCTTAATTATAAATGAGTTTTTCAACTCACTAGTTAAAATAAAAGAAAACTAATCACCTAATTGTTACGTAGTTCTTCATGAATTTTAGATACACGGGTAAAAGCCTCAAGTGCAATTCAAATGCATAATTCGCGCGCATTGCAGCATTGGCTCGCTTTATGTAACATTTTTATCGAGTGGCACCCACATAACGATATTTTTTGCAGCTCAAACACATACAGCCACACACACGCATCCTCAAAATCTGGGAACAAATCACACATATCAATCGAGGCTCGTCCTTTAACTCTTCTTTGCGAAATAAGCGTCACCTTGATTGTACCTGATTCATACGCGCGCAACGTTCACGGCCGCGCACAAGTGCAAACGCCTCCTTGCCCTTCGGCCGAGTAGGTATCGCAGTCTTCCTCATGCGCTCCTCTGCAACAATGATTTACGGTAATGAGGCGGCTTTTCCGCATCTTCAGAAGTACAGGCATTTTCAGGATGTCAATATAGTGCTGCCGCTGCTGCTGCAGCATTTTCGTTTGGAGGATGAGACGTATTTTTAGATTTGTTTTTGTTGGCTATCGTTGGATATAAGGAAGTGATGATTGTCGATGGATCGAGGAGAATTTTAATTGTTCCATACGATCCACGCTTGACCTTTCTTACTATTTGCGAATCAACTTATTTTAATAGCAGGTCAATGCATCGGATGACCATAATTAATCACCATTCAACATTTTTAAATTTATATTGGCTTTATAATTGAATCGAAAAAAATGTATTTACGTTACTTTTATCATTCATCAATTTGTGTCACAGTTGAATGTCAACTTCATCTTTACTATTTTGATATTTTTTTACATCTCATCTTGTGTAAATTGCTTGTATTTAAATTGCTTGTATTTGATACTATGTCTTTTCATAATGCCTATGTGCCTCTGTACCTCGCACAAGACGAATGATACGCTGCGATGCGCATGCATTATCCTACCAGCGTTGTGTAGTACTAATATACTAAAAGTTGTCCATGGGCTATTATTTCTTTGTTTATTATGTTTTAATTAATTACGCTCTAACCATATCACGATAACGATCAGAATCCTACCTCTTTAATCACAATTATGGCCACGTCCTGATTTAAAACCTACTTCATTTTATGCTTGGCTTCATTACTTATTTTCGGTACAATAAAATTCTACAAGTATATATTCTTTACTTGTTCCTCTGAAAATAAAATGAAAAACAAAGGCAAGAAGGATAATAAAACGTTGGCAAAAGAGGTACGAAGAAGAGTTGTTAAGCTAGAGAAGCTCCGAGCTGATCCACCAAGCGTAACCTAAGTATTACACAACGTTTTCTTACTCTTTGCGATTGTGGCGACCTTGCTGTGAGATGCGTAGAAATTATCTTGCGTGCGATCGCTAAATCGATCTGCGATCACGCCAAATGAGCTTTTTTCAAGTTTTCATTACATAAGCCTGAGAATTAAGGTGAATGGCTTGTAATTAAACCATTCAAAGGATCAACCTGGTAGTTTTAGAGACGAATTGAAAATAATAAATATCAAGTACTTTGTTAAGTTCATATGCACTCGAGGGTTATATTGTATCGAGAATTAATTGACAAGGGAAATATTTTTATTGAACACAATTCCATAAAGAATTAAAATAAATTTATTAGAACGATAATATTCTATATTGGAATGACAGTTGGTTAAGACATTCTGTGTAAAATGAATATACGAATGCAAAAACACTTAGATGACATTAAATAGGCAATACATTATTGAACAAGAAAATATAAAAATAAAAGAAAGCATTAATTCAAGCTAATTCTTTATACTTCTCTCATCGAGAAACGCTTCAAGGTCCGATGTCGTATGCTTTCTACACTCAACTCACAAGTACAAACCAGAAGCTGTCATATAAATCACCTTCCCTTCTTTCTTAACGTGTACCCCCTCATGTCTGTGAAGGATTACAATGTGTTGCCTGTGTATTTGAGTTTTGCCGGGCAATTGGATATGCACGGGAGATCATGTAGGTTCACGCATTCCAAAATGCCCGTATGAATCGATAGGCGCAGATCCGTTAAGGCCGGTCGTTGACCTTGACGAGATAGAAAGAGAGAATAATAACGTATAGTAGTTTTTAGCTGGCACTGCTACGCACAAATAGTACGCACGAAGTATATAAATTATTTTGAATCAGATAGAATTAACTTTCGAGGACCAGGTTTTGGTGAATATGATTTGCTTTATCGGGAGAGAAATTGTAGTCAAACAAATAATTTATAAAGTCGCCTAGAACTTGAAAAAAAAAACTAGATAATTAAGCAGATAAATATACAAGCAGCCTTTCTGACATTGCCACAGTGTCACATGAAGCTATCACAGAGTGTAACCTATAGAAAGTTATACACAATTTTATAAAACATTATAGTAAAATTTTCTATAAATCATACTAATTATTTACAATTACAACCTCTAGTGACTATTTGACACTCAATCTTTAAAGGAATGACAGGGCTGTCACAGATACCCGTATTTTTCTTTATTCTATATATCTTTTGATTCTTTTTAACGATTCTTATAGGATTTTCATTTAGAATAAGTTAGAGAATAGTGAATGACAAAGATAATTGTTGAACATTTGGATATGAAAATGGCACGGAAAAAATATTAAAGTGTCGAGAACTATATTACTGACACCCTGCTATTTTCCTCGTATAATTTTTATTTTCAATTTTACAAGACTTTTGGCTGTTTCCTCTAGATATTTCTTTCAGTGTAGGAATAAAGTGAAAGAAAAAATAAACTTTTTTATAAATGTTTTCCAATGAACTTGATTGATCTTTCTTTTAATTTTTCCTCTAAGTTTATCACCATATCACTTACCTGAAGCATGAACTGGCACGCGCGTATACTTTTTTTCTCTCCTTCGTATTGACCACACTTCGATCGCTGCTCACGACTATTGCAGTCTGCAAATCGCGCATGCATATACGTGCGCATGTGCGTACTACAAGGCTTACTGGAAATGTGTCACTGTCAACATATGAATTCATCGGTATGCACATCGCTCGTCTAATTGCTGATCCCCGATACTGCCCGGAATGAATGTCGATGGCATTAGACAAAAAAAAGAAGGAGAGAGCGAGAGAAAGAAAGAGAGAGAGAGGGAGAAAGAGAGAGAGAGAGAGGGAGAAAGAGAGAGAGAGGGGAGAGAGATAATGAGAGAGAGACATACAGGTAGGGAGAGGGGAGGTAGTTTCTGCCAAATTAATATTTAACGAAAGGTTTATTCATTGATTTGAACACTGGGCATTTAAACAATGTGTTTGGAGACATATATCTACCGATTTCTAAGGCGTTTAATTCGCGCTCAAAATCTACATTACCAGGCAGTCGTTGTCAGATTTGAATATTCTGTAATTTAATTCAACAAAATCGTAATTTTTTTCGAATTTTTACACTTTGAAAAGATGATTTCAAAATCTTTTATTAAGTACTGTAAATTTATTTCTTTCAAGAGCATTTTTTATGAAGTATTTTGTGATAAAATCTTTCAATCGTTGCATTATTTCTATAGCATCTCAGTTATTACATTTATGTGTTACTATAAAAGTGTTCTACTTAGTTTTGTAAAATAATTCCCAATTCGAATATCCTAATAATGAATAGTAATCCGGTACTTGAAAAGTTTTTCAGGACCTAGGTATTTTCAACGATTTTTCAACATGAGAAATAGGCTAAACATTTCAGTAGCATAATTAAGTGTTTAAATATCGAAAGGTTGGCGCATAAGTAATTAGTTTACGTAGAAGTCGAGAAAAAGTACGCGCGTCTATTTTCCGAGATAAACCGTTACCTCAGCGTCCCAATATTTGCAAACCTGCACTAGATCAGTAGATCAACAACTCCTCTTCATTAACTTCTCTTCTTTCGCGGGCCGACGATCCGTTAGGCGAACTTACTTCTTTCGTGTATACGGTTTCCGTCTCTCGCTGCCCATTTGTCGCATTACATCACTCGGATGTCTCTGATGCTCAATGCACGTGAATCAGCACACATGTAGCACGCGCTCTTTCGTGACATAACTGCCAACCGTTACCGCATAAGTACGTGGTACCTCGTTAGAATCTTCATTTTTACCAAATGCATGAACATCTTTTTTTCTTAAGCCTTTTTTTATCTTGAAAGATCTTTTACAACCTGTAGTAGAAATATGCATGCACAAGAAATGTTGCTGACTGTTTAAGTCATATTACTGTTACGCTATAACTATTGTTGAGTTTTTACTTTAACTCCATGCAATTTGCTTATTAATTTTATATCGTTAGAATAAATGTTTGTAAATAGCAGCATTTGTTATTATTAAAATTAATCGATCGTCGGAGAAGAAGTTCGATGTCTTAACAATAAAAGTCACTTTTCAATTCAAAGTAGAACACGAGTCGAGTTAAAATATGATCATTGTCTAGACCTACTCACAAACTCAAAATTCATTCCAGCAAACTTAATTTTCATCGCACACTCCCACACACCTTTCACTACACCATCCTCTTGTCGAATGCCAAACGGATTGCGCGACGCAGCGCGCACGATTATTGAATTTCCCTCCTGGTATAATTTCACAAGTCGCTCACCCCGCCGCGTGCTCACTAATTGCCGCTAATACGAGCCCGTGCGTTGACACGCGTTCGCGCGTGTGCACGTGTTGCACACTGCACCGATTGTTTAATTGTTCGTCGCGTAACAGAGCCGGCTATATGGATTAGAGAATTAGTTATTAGCCGTTGCATCACCAATCGATATCGTTTAGAGCTTTATACCATAAATGTTTAATAGCTCTATTTTTTCATATGCTCGAATTACAAGACAGATTACTATGGATTAACAATTCTGATTTTGTATTGTAGACATACTTTTTTTTACCAAGATTTTTTATCGGTTGATTCACTTTTTTATTAATACAATTAAACGAAGTTTCCCCTGGTAGAAGTTTCGAAATTAGTTAATAGAAAAGAAAAATAGCTATTTATTCGGTAGCGATGAAACTATTATTTCGGTAATATTCCTCATATTTAATGAAGAGAACGCTAGAGTTGCGTAACCTCGAATTGTTCGTCTAGATATTTCAGAGTAATTCAATCGTATAATTAGAAACATCTAGCAAAAACACGATAGTTTACACAAGTATAACTAAGAAATACTGGAGTAAAATTAATTCGCAGTACACTAAAAATGATATAAAAAACTGAAAACCGCATTTTTTCACTCGATTCTGTCTCTCTCACTCCCGCCATTATAAATACTTTGCTATTAGGTTTTTCTTGAAAATTAAAATTGAGTCTAATTTTTTGGTTAATAAATATAAGATTATGACCAGAATACTCAGTCGTTTCACCGATGATAAAAAAATAGATAAATTTTTCAGCCATATTCTTGTGAAACAACGATTTCTTTGATAAAAAATCGTTTTTCTGTCTATATTAGAGTTTATAAATCATTTTTTATTATCTTTATATACTATACATCCACTATTTTGATCCTATAAAGGCAATACTGACCAAAATAGACTCAAACTTTGTGAATCTCATTATATCTTAGGTAAGGATAAAAAAAATCGTGAGAATATTTAGTAATAACCAGCTCTTTAAACATGCTATATTACGGTAAAAACATAATAATGCAAGTGTAATATAAGAAAGCAACTAATAACTATTGCTTCTAGTCCTAACGTGAACACTTCATCGCTGCAAAAAGAGAAGCGAACAATGGTTCCGAAGATATTACGGAAACCCACGTCTCTCATCTAATCTCACCCTTTAAAAGGAGTGCGCAGGTAGGCATAAATAAGTCATGCGCACGAGAGCAAACAGAGAGGAGGGAAAAAGTTGGCGGAAGTCGTTAATCCGCGGGAGAAGAGGATGGCACAGAGCGACAGATGTAGCCTTGGCGAGCCTTGACCAGCGGGTTGCACCGTTAGTCGGCGCGACGCACTGACGCCTCGCTGGAGAGCTTCGAGTGTGAAAGAAGACAAAAAAAGAGAGAGAGAGAGCTTAAACAGAGTTTGACTTGATATGAATTTATCCTCTTATTGTGCATGATGTGAGATATTTTACCTCGATTCATTATAAAGTTTTTTGCTTTTGTGAAAATCCGGAAATCATTTAATCTCACACAAGAGTTTTTAATTTAAGACCCATTTCAATTTCTTAATCTTCAATTTTCATTAACTTCCTTCTTGAACTGTCTTAATCGACAATGCAATATCTTGGAATCGATCAGCCTAAACCAATTCCACCCGATGCCATAATTAGATTTATGGTGCTAATGCGGTAACCGTCTGTGGTCGTTTTCTGGTCAGCCTCAATACTGGTCGAGTAAATCGGTTCACGGGCCAGTCATAAGAGTTGACCAGCTTGCCAACACATCTACACAAACGTCAGTTGGCATGTATAAATATAGCGTCTACATTTAGCAAATTTAATTAACCTGAATGTAACCGTTGTTTCTCGTTGAATCATTACTCTTTATCTTTAGCTAAGCAATTATTTTTCGTGTTTTTAGCTGCATCCGCATTACCTTTTAAAAAATTATCATATCTTCTTGCTTTAATTTGGTCGTAATACTTTTTGAGTTTTCAATTATTCAAATATAACATGTGCTAAAAAAATAAAGTTTCTACAAATGTTATTAATATTAACTTTACAACGGGGATTGCATGTACATATTTGGAATAACTGATCAAAACCTCGATTTTCCCATTTGAAATAAATTGGCAATATTATATTAATTTATTGATAAACGATCAATAACCATTTAAATTTAGTTTACTTTTACAGTTTATCAATTTTTGTTCCAAACATTGCGCATCTTAGTTTATGTAGGTGTAATTTTATTCTAGACAGTCAAAAGCCAGGAAAGTAAAATAGGATGAGACGTATTTTTCTCTATATTTAATTCTGCAAACAGTTCTGCGAATAGTGTCTCAATGTTTATAGCGATAAAAGTTGCTTGAAAATGTCGATATAGATCTTTCGCAAAATTTTTTAGACGTAAAACTAAAAATTTCATACAATATATAGAGGCATAAGGGACTATTTTCTTTTTAACTATGTATTCTTATGGGGCAAGTACGTTGACGGATAAAATAGAATGAGATTTATGTCTTCGCTCTATTCCAGAACAAGCTGTATGGGAACTTTAATGCCTGGATAGCCTGCATCGCATTGGAGACATGACTCGCACAAGGAATTGATGCATCCTCTTTTTTAGGTCGTCCAGTCGAGTCGTTTTTTAGATTAGTTGCTCTGTACACCAGTTTTTGTATAGTGTTTCCTGAAATATGGGTTTGTTTACGTGTCTCTGAGAACATCCTCAGTAAAAAAAGTTGTTGCGAAATAACGCTCACTTTTTTAAATACTTTTGAAAATCGATTCGTAAAATAAAATATTATTATTTTGTATTTTAATGAGCAAAATAGGAAGTAATACCATTTGAACAAAAATTTTTTTCCTCGCAAACGACTTGAAGTTTAGATTAATAAATTGTATTACATTTAAAGATGAAATTGAATGTACTCTGCATCTTTATTTTATTGTTTTGGAGTACATCTAATATTCTTAATAAATTTTTATTATCCTATACAAAAAAGAGATGGACTTGAGATTGTCACCTCTAATGATTATGATTGATCGATTTGAAATGCACATCTAAAATTTGATTGGCCCACGATACCGCGGCACGCGAAGCACGCATTTCTAGTATCATAAATCTTATACATTTTCTAGTTCATGCAAGCTTTGCCAAAATTTGAAAAGATTAAATTCGCATATCGTTGAAGTTATAAAATAACTTTTTCCTAACAGCAGCACGCATGCAGTAAAAATGTATGAACATCGACATGCTCCACGTTATTTCTTTATTCGCGAAGCACCTATAATATTTTGTAAGTTATTTTGATAATTATGTTTCAGTAAACGACAGGACATATTAAGAATAACCAAACTCACATCAAGAATAAAAAATTCATTGGTTTTCTGATTAATACCGTGTTCATGTCACAAGTTCATGCCCTTAAATTAAATACGTATTGGCTGTATGTCATATATATTTTTTCGTATTTAACAACTCCTTACATATCTGTCGAAACAAAAACCCAAATATGCATAGAAAGAGATATGAGCAGGCAACGGAACAATGTCGCTTTTGCGCTCTGACCTACTGACATAGATAGCCGTCAGTGTCCCCCGTGTATTATCTACAAGTGTAAAGTTGGAAATTCTAGCGGAAAATATGTGTATGCAAAACTCTGTTCTTGGGCCTATTTTTTTGTCCTATGACTGAGAAATCACTCGGAGATATGATGGGGTTATTTAGGGATAATTGGTAAGTTGAAACAAGTTCGTGTACGGAATGCACGTACGTGGTAGCGGTCAAGGATTTTTAAACATCAAAATAGATTTCATGATTAAGTTCGGTTCCCGATTAAATTAATGCCATATTTATTGTAACAGACGTATTTTACTAAGAAAATTTACTTTCGATTCTATCAAGATATTTGTCTGCCTACGACACTAGGATTCATATATGAATCTATCTATATAGATATTGTCATATCACAGATATATTATAAAATTGACACTACCTATGAAACCAATTGATTATTACCTGATCATTATAAGGCATAATCGTGTCCAGCAAAACTGCAGTTTCTATTAAACAATAACATTTTTTACTATTTCTATCTATTCTTCTGTATATGGAAACAATGTCAGCAGAGAAAATCTGTTTCCGTAAATCTTCAATTGTCAAGATGAAACAGAGGAAAGAAAATCCGTCTCTTAATGAATGTAATTAAATATGTTAAATAAATTCAAACAAAACTAATTAAGAGGAATTAATTACATTTTTTTAATATACATTTTTTATTGTTAATATAACTCAATGTAATGTAAAGTAATAACGCGATTGTTGTTTTAGAGAAAACTTAATTTTTCAAAAAATTAGTAAACATTATTAAATGTCGCAAAATAGCATCATTAATATACTACACTTTTTATATCAGGTTAATAATTCAGTAGACTTGGCTATAAAACGAACATAACGTTTGCGATAAATCCACGACATATTAGTCGCGCGTATATACCCACTGAAATCTTAGTGCGTCTCAATCTAAATTTAAAAACATTAAATTTTAAAACAGTAGTTTAGATAATTTTTATATTATGTCAATTCCTTTTCTCTGACACTTTTGTGAAAAGATCATAAAGTTAAGCATTTTGAAATTTCGTATTCGTTCCCAAGAAAGGCTAGCTTTTTCGATGAATCTTCTCCGTCGGCGCAATTTTCGACAACTTCATCGCGAAATATGCATGAATTTTGATTGGCAGTGTCGATAAATAATGGCGCATCCCGCCTTCGCGCATTTGCGAACGATATTAATTTTCAGTCTAATAGCTATCGCCGTTGGCATTGCGTCACGCAATTATGAAGTCTAAATAACCATTCGTTCTTTCGCGGAAATTCTTCTTTACTAATTAGCTCGTTATGCGGCGCCATTCGACTGTGCGCAATACATGATCGTCGCGGTGGATAAAGGAAGAGGCTACACATATCATTTATATAGCGTGAGGAGAGTATGCGGCGAAGGTCTTTTGTTTCACAGCTTTTCGAGAATTATCGTCTCCTTTATATTTAAAGAAGATGCAATCGCCAAGATTAAATTTCATATCTGCGTAAACGAAAAGCTAATACAATGGAATACAACTACAGATAATCGTTCCTCGTCAAATTTTATTTTCGCCCATTATCCAACAAATTTTTGCAAAAAGTTCGACAATAAGACGTATCTTTCATGCGCCAATACGTGACATAACGCAATATTTTTTCGATACTTAGCAAAGTTTCCGCATCAGTGAGGCCTCAGCTCTCGCAAATTAAAACACACGAGCTCATGCACGATAAGCGCTGACCACGCGTCATTTTATCGAAGGCTCGCATGTGCCAATGATTCCTTTACCTATCACCAACATATAATTGCAATCGTCTGGTCAAGTTAATACAATCATAAGAATGAAAATGTAAAATAACCATTATTGCACGGGTATAGCACTTTTCAGTATCGATTTTATTTTGATAAAACTGATGTAATTATAGTATATATAAATATGCATAAGACATTTAATTATTCTTACTATTTGTTAGCAAAATTAAGGATGAAATCATTTCCTGCAAACCATTAGCTGACTCTTGTTTCCAATCACATTGGTTTCGTATACTGCAAATAATTGACGGACAAATACCTATGCTTCTTTTGCACATGCCTTCCAATAACTATTGTTCTCGGAGCTATTTATTTTAATCAATACGCGGGTTTTACTGCGGTAGTGCAGTGCAAAAAATTTCAAAAATTTTATTTAGATAATCGGAATCGGGCATGCTTCAGTGATGTCAACTCGGAATCACGGAAGTGACAGCTTTTGTTAAAAAGGCGCAAACATAATCGAAACACGTTGTACAAAGAAGTTTCTGCTTTTCCGAAAATAACGATATTCCAAGCATTATTACCTAAGCCGTATACATTACCATAATGCTTTATTTTTGCACAACGTAATAAATCAAGCGAAAAGCGATACTCTAAAAAGGCGTTCCTAAACACATTAGGCGAATCCAATCTAATAATGTTTTTTCAATGCCGTGGCCGAACAAAAAGTATTACCAGGCAATCGTAAAAACTTACGAAAAGTCTCGTCGCCGCGTTGCGTTGACGAGAAGAAATAAAAAGTGCCGGTCGTTTTTTGAGCGCGACAAAAACTCGCGTTAGATTCTCTCGACGTGTCGCCGTCACGGTGAGTTGGTACATTAAGAGTCCATCGCTCGCCGCTTGCATCACGGCGACACACTGGTTTGGAATCGGGCGACTTTTTTCTTTTCGAGCTTCCGCTATTGCCCTATTTGAATATTTTAATTGAAAGTCTAATATTAGTATTTGCGCGTTTTACTTTCTTTTATATAATATATGGCATGCGGTTGTGATGTTGAGTGTTACAATAAAGCTACCTTTTGCATTTAATGAGACATGATGTACGTGATGCTGGAAATTTACATTTTTTCTGATACTTAAGTCCGATCTACTGGAATTAGTCAATAAAATTTTACAATTTGATGACCTGCGTGCGTAAGTGTCAGCCAAACGCACATGCAAAATTACTTATACATAAAAAAAATAACGGTGCAAATAGCTGACTTGGTGGATGAATACTACAATGAAAATATATATTCAAGTCAATACAAATGGCCGTTAGTTATAACAATATCATCTTAACGAAGATAATGCCTAATTAAGTTATGCCAAATTTTAGATAATCATCAAATTCAACTATTTAATAACAACTAAAATACAAGTACTTAGTTTCATTTTGTGAAATAAATTTATTATTATTACACGGAGAGAAATTTCCTAGTACATTTTACAAGGTACCATTGTAATTCTCTCACAGACTGCCCACATTGACGTTTTTACAAAAATTTTTTAGAAAAATTCGTAGGTTCCAAACAAAAAATTACTATAGTACGTAGTAAAATTTGTTCGATGCGCAGTCCGTGAGAGAATTACAATGGTACCTTCTAAAATTTACTAGAGAATTTTTGCGTGAATGATTAGAAAAGCGGCGTATACAATAGTCATAACGAAATTCCAACTTTTAAATATCGATAAACTTAACTCATTATTCAAGATAAAAAAAGATTATATTTATTATGTTCAATTATTATTTTGGGTCATTCTATAAATATGGTTTATTCTACATATCAGAGTAGAAGCGATATGACTGAATGGGTTTAATATTTTAAAGGAATACCATATCAAGTGTAATTTGTGAAAGTTCATGTATCAAGTATCAATTTTCTCTCCAACCCCCCCAATTAGAAGCTTAACTTTAAGACGGATTGCAAAAAAGAAAATTTTCCGTGCGCGCAGTATATCTCGCACGAGATCTGAGATCGTAGCTATGTTGATGACTGCACACGCGCATGCTAATCGCTCGTTTTCACCCGATCAATTCCGTCTCTCTGTTGTAGATGGCGAGGATCCGTATACAAGTTGATCTGGCGGGAGTTGCTGGTCTACCTGCTCGCTTACTACGTCATTAACTTTATCTACCGGTACGCGCTCAACGAGGAGCAACAGAGGTATGTATATACATGTGTTAGCTGCATAAATAGCGATTAAGTGGCTGTGCGAATGGGAAAGGGGTTTCTATGCAAGAAATGGGGGAATTAGCTGCTATTTTTTTTTCTCGTACCTTCCAAGAATTAATTATCCTGGGAAATTTTTAAATGACATGATTGGCTACTGTGATTACAGACTGCGATACAGGTCCTACTATCTGTTACAAATAAAGTCCAAAATCAATTTAGTCTCAGAAATAAGATGTAAATTACTGATACCTACTACTTATGTGAACTAAATCTAAAAAAAAAAAGATGAATTACAAGAATCTTGAGCTATTTAATTAATGTATAAGTTAATTTAAACCGTAAAATATTTGTGTTGAGTATGATAATAAGAGTAGCATATAATGATGGTATAATACATGAAAAAATTGCATTCAATGAAATCAATTTTTGATTAGAGTAAATTATAAGATTTTTTTAAACCACATGTCGAAACTACATAATTTTTTTGTGTATCAAAAAAAATTTGATATAATCAAATCACGTACGTGAGCTTATCGTCATTTGGAAATGAAAAAAAAAAAAAAAAATGAGCAGAACTGACAGAATTCTTAAAGTCAATACTAACCAGATGCTTTTGCTAAACTGGAAATGTTATGTAGAGTAACATAATAGTGTGGTTTTTGCAGTTTCAAATTTATTGTGGAAAATAAATTTCAAGGCTTTTCATGAGGTTAATTATATAAATCTAATACTTTGAAGTATTTTTTTCCTGCGCGAATCCATTAGTATTGGTTAAAAAGACAAATTTTTTAAGTTATAAAAAAACACATATATATTGTTTCTAACACGATTATCACACTTGTTCCAGGGTATTTGAAAGAATTCGCTATTATTTTGGAAATTCAAGTGAGTCGATACCAATGTCTTTCGTATTGGGCTTTTACGTAAGCTTAGTCGTGAAGAGGTGGTGGGAGCAGTATAAACTCCTACCCTGGCCCGACAACCTTGCCCTTTTCATCAGTGCTGCAATTCCAGGAAATGTAAGTGTAATCTTATGCAATAATGAAAAATCGCCTATTCTATATTTTGACAAACAAATGTTTCAATCTTGATTAAGAAATCATTTGAACTTGAAATAATTTTAATATAGATAAATTATTATTTGCAAAATAATTTTTTTATTCTTTGAAAATTCGGTGGTTTCAAATCCATATAAATCTCAACCTACCTGAAAATTGTATAGAATCATCGTATAGTTTTTCTGAAAAATTTTTTTTTTCGCATGTTTACAAGAAACTCCGCTTGCATCTACAGGTGCACATAAAGATATGACAACGATAACTTTCCAAGTGCACTAAACTTTAAAAATAGACTATACAACCATGACCATAAGGACTAAATAGCACGTTTTTTGCTGCCGCAACCAAGCTTCCGCTTCTTAAAACACTTTTATTAAAATACTTTTTCCTATCAGCACTTTCGCGTTGCATTACGAACTCGGGATAATCGATGTAACCTTGTCCAATAGCCAGCTGTTCTATCTTATTTGTATGTTTTCACTTATTACTACTAATGAATCACCATGACATGTTTTACTCCCGTGTCGTTAACCTCGTCGCTTGAGGTAGCAGCGGCATGCGGAAAAATTAAAAGCGTGCGACAGTAACGATTTCATTTTCATTTTTCAAAAATTCACAATAAAAGTTGGATACATTATAATACATCGTTTCCTGTTTAAAATTATATTTATTAAAGTTTTCGAAACCTCGACACACATTGTCGATAGAACGCATTCAGCGTGGGCCATAAATGTGCAAGTTGTGCAAACGGAAATATGTATGTCAATCGCGCGTCTATCCGTGGAGAACAATAAATAATATGCTTACGAGCTTGGGCATCGAGGCGAATGCTCCGCATTGAAAAGAAAGAAAAAAGCTAATTTTATCGATTGAACCAGTATTTGTGTATGATGGTGTACTTATATTCCATTGTAAGAGAAACGCGAATTTAAAGTTGCTTATATTATTGGGCTTGATACGATTCTGTAAAAGTAGTGCCATAGCTGGTGCCTATTTTGATTTCAATTTTATGCGAAACCTCATGTTTTAACAATACTTAAAATATTTATAAATATTTGCTAATATAGATTCATTTAAATTATTAGAGCTATATCTAGTTATATACACATCATTAAACGTTGGCTTTATTTGATTCACTTGACCATAAATAAAGGAAAAATAATGTAATTATTCTAGTTAGCGGGAGCACTGACCATGTACTTCACGGCCATTTCTCAGGAATAATCGCATATTCGATACCCGATTAAGGCTATCCGATTTAACTATACGCCACTAGAATCTAGAAAAGCTTACTCTCTCTTAATTAAATGCCAACAATTTTTTTAAGACTCAGAAAGCATAAACATAAAGAAGGTCCTAAAGCTATATTTCTGTTAAATATTCTCAAGAAACATGACTAATAAGGATTATAATTTAAGTACAAGCCAGCAGTGTTTGACGTTGAAGAAACTAGAATTAAGTAACAAGTGTTAATTACAGGACGAACGGGGTCGGCTGATGAGGCGAAACATCGTCCGGTATGCCGTCCTTGCCTACGTCATCACGCTGCAGAGGATTTCCCTGCGTGTTAAAAGGCGCTTCCCCACACTTCAGCATATCGTCGACGTTGGTCAGTGAGTCAATCCATATATTTTTCATCTACATCTCATTTTTCATTCATTTCTCCATGGGTGCTAATATGACTTGTGCTCCGCTCTTCTGCGTCGACGACCGTGGATTTATTTAAAAAGGTGCTAGTTTTGGTAAAAACATTTCGATGGCTTATCAAAATTTTAATAGATAGAGATCAATGGGTTAGAGGGATCGTATTATTTTCGTTTTATACATTTCGAGGTTGCACGCGTAGATGAAATAGACGCACAATTAGCATGAACAACCATGTTGCAAGAAAGCAACAGTTCTTTTAACATTACAGTAACATTTGAAAAGAAAAACCGGTTTCATTCTACCCAATAATTGATTAGAAGGCATTAGTTGTAGCTTGTAGCAGCCAATGAATAAAACCAAACTCTTAAAATATTCTCTAACTTGATAAAACTTGATGTCAAGGCAATGATTACGGGTAAATAATTTACAAAACAAACAAAATAATCGCGAATCTTTTTAATCGTCGTGCTTTCAGCATAACAACTCGTTGCCTTCCTGCATCCCCATAATCAAACTCGAGCATCGATTTGTTCGTCATCGAGTATAGGTATATAATTACGCACAACTGCTGTGCCCGATCTTATCGAAAAGACCGTTAGCTGCGGAGGATGCAGTTTGACTTTGAATGAAAATTTTGAGTTTGGTGAAGTGACTGGCGACAGCATCTCCCCAGAGCGTGTTGCAATTCGAGTTTTCGAAAGTTTTTCGAGGTTTTCGAAAGTTTGTCTGGACTGCTTTTCTGTACTGTCTCATGCATGTATATGATTGCATACCATCACGTACAGATGCTTCTGATATTTTTATTTTTATTTTCCATTTTGAAAATTTAAAAATATTTAATTAATGTTTCCTGAAAGTGTCACTTTTATATGCCCAACGCACTACGAGTTTTATAATTCGTTTTACTTTTACTATGATAACGTGCATAAATTGTTCCAAAAGGAATTCCGGAACGTAAGAAAAAAAAAATTAAAATGGAAATGACATTTGGAGAAGTATACCAACATCGGTATAACAGTATAAGACATCGGTGTGAACGACCGAAGATTCAACTTTCATTCCGGCTCAACGTGAATACCTTCAACCTTTTCAATTTCTTTTTTTTTCTCGCTTCGCGTACAAGAAGATGTTCGTTTCTTTTGTACCGTTTTAAAAATAATATCTTACTAATATCTTGAAATGCATCTCGTATATACCTGAAAAATACATTTTACACATTATTTGCTGTTTTACTTTATCAGTGAATTCAGATAAATTATTAAAATCGATATATATAAAACAATATTAAACATTTAATTTCCGCCATTAAATATTTTTACTAGCGAGTCTCTTGTCATTTGCCTAAATAAAAAAAAAGAATAGTAAATATTCAAATGTAATACTTACTAAATTTAGATCAGCAAATGTTTTTAACAGCATTACCCTTAGGGTTGTCAAAATACTAAAGCTTCACTTATCGATCACAGTGATTTGTTCACAGTGCGATTAATCTATAGCAGAAAAGAACACGTTTTAAACATTGGCACATGCGTCTAGAACAAAAAAGTGAGTTTCCCAAGAATCGTTTGGATGATGGTCATGTGTGCAACAACGGAGATATGCAACTGAAAAGAAAAGAAAGAGAGAGAGAGAAAAAAACGATTAGTCTCGTAGGCGTATTGAGAGAACAGAAGACAAGATGCTTATAGCTTGAAGCTGCGCCAGCGGAATTTCCCGTAGGCAGGTGCGCGCGTTCGTTTCTTCTTTTCCACATGTCGCCGCGTGAAATCGAAGGCGGCGCGATTACACGTTGCTAAATCGCCCTTCCCTTTCTAATTACGCGCGAATATTTCCTAATCAGGGCGGTTTCTCTCTCTCTCTCTCTTTCTCACTCTGCGCGTGCGCGCCAATTCATCGGTATGCGTAGATGGCCACCTGCGGTTTTCCTTTTGTTTGCTGCTGTTGGCTCTTTCGTAAAAAGGCTTTCGGATGCGGGCGTGTGTGGGACTGGAGTACGTGTGCGATGAATTAGGCATTGACTATGAGGATGCGTAAAGATTCTGAAATTTCGTGCGCGGTTCAAGTTCACGCCTGGCTTTTGAATTGGCTCGTTAAACAGCGATTAGGACTACGGTACTATAAATCAAGATTACAGATTCATAGTCAAATAATGACGGTTGTATAAGGATGTGTAAATGCATTCGCCAATATATAGTCAATTTTTCGTAATACCGCTGTTTTCGTTTGTACAATATGCTATCCGAGCATATACTATTTCGACGCAATCTCAACCGTCTTCGTATCTACAGTAGGCTCAAGGTTCAAAAATAATTATGCATCGCTTTGAAAAAAAAAAAAAAAAAAATTATGATATATCCCGCACAGCGACCGACATCGACACATCATACAGCCATTTCGTTCGTCTGTTTTCAGCGCACGGGAGTACAAACGTTTTTCCACGCTTCTTCGTAAGATTTAAACCCACATAAATTCAAATTTTACAACATCTCGCCAATGCGATTGAGCATAAAATGTACGGGCTTTTATAGTTCTCGAACCTTCTCTGGATCCACACAGTGCAACGCGCGGTATTCTAAAAAATTAATTACTTCGAAAGCTCCTCCCTATGCTGCTGTTGTTGATGTTCGAGTATATACCTCCGGCGCATGCCTTGCGACGAGGTAAGAAAAAACACGAACTTCAGTATAGTAAAGCTAACTTGTAGTTGTAAAGTTGGTACTAAAAATAACTCGAAGCATCTTTATATTGAGGAACAACAAAGGCTACGGGAGCAGTTATAAAAGCGCGCGGGGTGCAGCGACCCTGAGGATATTGCACCCTCCGCGCGGTGCAGTAGATAAATTTCCCTCTCGAGTGCAAGGTCGCGGTAATAACCCTATACGCGCACTCTCCTGTAGAAAACCTGTTTTCCCCTCGCCAGGGGAGGCAATGACTCATTTTTTGTGTCTTGGAGCCGCGGCGCACGCGGCCTTGCGCGTTTGTTGACCTTGCCTGTCGCTCGCGGTAAGCGGGTGTGTAGCGAGCGATGTACAGAGAAAGAGAGAGAGAGATTATCGAGGACGCATGTGCGCGAATTCTTTTTTCGACGGGCTGACGTCAGAATTGCGATTGAAATGTGTGTGTACATACACGCGTTTAAGGTCGAGGTGGTGCGCTCGCTCTGTCCCGGGGCTTTCCCGACTTTTGTTTTCACTGTGTCGTTTATGCGAGATTCAATAGAATGCGTGCGCTAAATTTTACTCTACTGACATTACTATGAATAATGGCATCGAGGAAAAGTTGAAGTGGTTATGTCATGTGGTTTTCGACAGATAGTTGGTTCTCTTTCTTATTGACATTTTTTTTTTTCAAACATCGCCTGTGTATCGTCAAAGAAAAATTATAAAATGCGTATGCGTTTATGCTTATAATATTTATCTTTAACATTTGGTGACATCCTTGAACGATTCGAATGATATCAATATAGACACTTATCAATAGATAAAATAGAGAAAGTTTCGCTGATTCAAAACTCTTTTGACATTTCTTATACTTCAAGAAATACGAATATAATTACTCTTGCTACCAGTACACAACGTCATAATTTTTTTCTCTTTTCGTCTTTGTCAGAAAGTTATATTGGAGTTGAATATACTTAGATAAAGGGAAGATTTCTTAAAGTGTAAAATGGACATTTTCTCAATTCAAAAAAATACTTTCATTGGATAAAAGGCAACAACCTTGCGACACAGCAAGCAAGAATTAATCATACCTGAAAAGAGAAAAATACCAGATGAAAAATTTCCAAATGACCACAGCATGAAAACGAAAGAAAAAAATGCCAAACAGGCTGAATATCACATATGCAAGTGTTTCGACAATTGATTGATTAGCGTATTATCGTTTAAAACATTTAACCATCATTGAGTACTATAGACATTGAAAAAACTCGGAACGCACAATTCTACTACTTATTGTAAAGATAAGCCCGTCGATGGGACTAACAATAACAAACATAAACAAACGAATTAATTTTAGAGGTGCCAGCAGACCGATTAAGAATGGCATTCGAGTAGTAGTCGTGCGCGCTCGCGTGCTCGGCTTTCACTTCGTGCACGCGAAAAAACATTTGATTCATGCCTCGAGCGGCTCGGCTCGTTTTTTTACAATCGACCTTTGCTTTCCGAGCCTCTACATGCTAATTGATTAAAAGCAAAGTCAGGTTTGTTTCCTGCTTCGGCCGATGAAATAGCGAGCGCTTCGAAATCAAAAACATCAAACATAAATATAATCACGCATAAAATAAATTTTTCTTATATTTCACTTGCGAAAACATATCTCTTTCTCATTTGCTATCCTTGATCCGTTTGCTGAAGAAATTTATTTTTAACATTCCTTTGAGATGCGGTGAGAGGTGAAGTTATAAATTCACAAATTACATTATATAGAATATACTTGTTGCAAGTGCGAGAAACATGATCATTTTCATTGGAATGCTGTTGAACGATACGATAATTTGCATAACTTTGTTATTCCTATGCTTTAATATAAATAATTAACAGAGCTTCAAGTATAAATATACACTTTTTTATCATCTAACGCACTCCAAAGTTTCTTTGCCGCTTGAAAGAGTTAATATACAATTATTTTAAAGCCCGGAAAAGTAAAATTTCCTTGTAATTCCAGGTCTAATGATGGAATCTGAGAAGAAGATATTCGAGATGATGAACAAGAAGGCGGCGATGTCCAAGTATTGGATGCCCCTGGTCTGGGCGACCAACATCATCAACCGGGCGCGCAAAGAACAGCTCATCACGAGTGATCACGTGGTGCAAACTCTGCTCGTCGAACTGAGCGACATCAGGAAAAAGCTCGGCGGCCTCATAGGCTACGACACCGTTTGCGTGCCTCTCGTCTACACACAGGTGATGGATCATTCGTCTTACCTTTTCGATTTTTCCCCATTATTTTATCAATCGAGCAGACGTTTTCTTACGAAACACCTTTCTATGTAGCTGAAATTTCTATTGAGAGTAGCTGTATGATTCACAGTAAGTATCATTCCAACATTCCGAGTTCGAAAATTTGTTATATAGGCGCGGTAGTAATTGGGGTTAAGGCCTTGTTACGAAAGGTATAAACACAAAATCGATAAATTTACCCTAGAAGCATCGAATTACAACGACTCGTATACCCGTAGCTCAGAATAACGCGAATTCCGAAAATATCGAATCACGCGCGGCTCATGCCTTGAGCGTTAATATACTTATATGCTGTAGAAAAATTAGAAATTTTTTCGCGCGATTTTCCCGCTGACTCACACACTCGCTCGTTATCGGCTGCTACAGTTTCATTTCCTGAAATTCGATATAAGTAGTGACAAAGAAATTTTTCTCTGCTTTCCGTCCCACAACCATGCTTATTACTTTTCGTCCCGGAATACTCCTTCGTTGATTCTTGGCAGAGAAGAATCGACATAGCTATTGTTGTTTTTTTGTTTCGAATCGGATCGAAAATATGTTATCGCGGCGCGAGCTATCGATTTTTTTCCTATTGTTTTTCGGAAAAGCCTTGACACTTGTACACATAAGCCTGGCGCGCATACGTGTATGCAATAACAAGCAGCCAGATCGAATTTAAAGATACAGTCTCGGGTATACCGCGTTGCGCGCGCGCGCGAAGCGAATTACTTTTATGTAATGGCGTTATTGCATAATACTTCTGCGACGAGCACGTATTCATCAAAAAATGGCAAATCGAAGAATGTATATTCGTCTCGCGGACGTTTTTTCATTCGTCGTCGTCTTCCTTTATGCGACACTAAATGTAAAGAGAAGAAACGAGTGCATTGCAAGAATGAAATCGAGTAAAAATATTTTGTTGGAATGATAAAACTTGAAATGAGTATTTCTTGAGAAAAAAACCCAAGACACACACACTAATACGCTCTCGCACACACAGGCACGCACACAACGTGTGGCTAAAAGAATGTAGTCTTTTCTTCTCTTAATTATTAAAAAAAAAATTATGCAAAGATTAGTTTGACGGTATATCCTAAACAGTAAATGGCTCCTATAGACATGCACACAAATAACGTTTAAAAAAGTTAGGAAGTTAAAAAAAAAAAAAAATCGTAGAATAAAAAAACAAACGACGAGAGAAGAACAACTAGAAAAGAATTAATTTCAAAAAAGGCTTTTAATATTAACATAAACTTATACTTAAAAAAATAACTTCGTAGCGAAGTTTTGTTAATAAATCCAATATTTTTGTTATGTGCTCGGGATGAGAAAATAAAGGGTATTTTTTTTCACAAATTATTATTTCTTGAGTATAGTAAAAAAAAAATAATTGATAACAACAAAATAAATGTTTAGAAATACATATTACCACTGCAATAGACAAAAACTAAAAATAGAGTTATAGAATCAATATTTATAATTATAAAGTTGATCTTATTTGGTGAATCATATGTTCGATTTTTAAATTAATTTATGCAGTGATATTATAAATGTTATGCCGTTTTTCCTGTGTACCTATATAATATCTTATGATTTTGAATGAATTTCTCTAGCCTTCTCCTCGATAGCTACGTTAATTAATCAGTTTTTGGTAAGTTTTGACTAAATAATGCTAACGTTTAAATGTAAAACAAATTGCTACTTGTGTATTTTAATTTGGTCCATTTTACTCCGCCATTTATTTTATGCATTACTTTATTATTTTTTAATGAAAAAAGAAAAATGTTAATAACACATTTTCAAAAAGTTATTAAATAAAAATTATAACTATAAACATGGAATAAAATGAAACAAATTCAAATAGACAAGTAGCAATTGGTTTAACATTTAGACGCTTGCTTCCTTTAGTCAAAAATTGACAAAAACTACTAAATTTACTTAGTAAGGAATGTGGGGGCAATTTCTCTTAGGAAATATTAAAGAATTGGAGGCTTGTACAATCATCTCATTGTTATAACAAGTTAATAAACAGCAAGTGAAAATAAATTAGCAGCATAAATAATAATAGAAAATACAGGGACTTGGATAAGTGTGTAATTTCATATGCCTTCAGTCCTCTCGAATCTCTATACCTATATACATACACATAGATACACACACGCACACACATACACATGCACACACACACACACACACACACACACAATCGCACACAGCCGACTATAGCTACATAAAATAGTAATAAAAAGCTGACGACGATTAAAGAGTTGAAAACTTGGAAGAAACATTTCCACTAAATGGAACATTCAATATTATAGACGTATATGATGTATTGCGATAAAAAAAGTTGCAGAGGTGATGAACCCCGTATTAATAGTGCGCCGTGATGGTGCGTTGTTTGCATATGATTACAGGTGGTTACACTATCTCTCTACGCATACTTTTTCTCGGCTCTTTTGGGACGACAGTTTATATCACAGACCGAGGCGGCTGGTACCGCCGGAAAATATGAAATTCCGGATATGTATTTCCCCTTCTTCACTGCCTTACAGGTATGAGCATTATTCTTTCATTGTTATTAGCTATACACTAGAAAGCATTATTGGAATAGCTTTAGCTGCTAATATAAATATACAAAGAAGTATAATTATTAATTTTTACAGTTTTGCTTTTACGTGGGTTGGCTAAAAGTTGCTGAAGTTTTAATCAATCCCTTTGGAGAAGACGATGATGATATCGAACTGAACTGGTTGATTGATCGTCATATCAAGGTATGGTGTTTATTTATGATTTCTAGTTATAATTTACAATTAAAATATGAAAGAACATGTAAAAGTCGTACCAAAACGTATAAACACTTTATATCAGATGAAAGCTTCAAAATTAACTGTCACTAATGAAGTTTCAATTTGACTCGAAAAAAAAACGATAAATACAATATCGCTCAACATAGGTACAATAATTTTCTATGGAAGAAGCATTAGCTAATAATTATGAGTTTTGTACAATGGCAGAGGAAAATGAAGAATGATAAAGACCCAAAAAAGTGATAGCTATTTAATGAAATAATTATTTGACATCCTCAGGCCGGCTACATGATCGTCGACGAGATGCACGAGGAGCACCCCGAGCTCTTGAAAGACCAGTACTGGGATGAAGTTATACCAAAAGATTTGCCCTACACCGTGGCCAGTGAACAGTATCGTCGGGAAGAGCCGAAGGGCTCGGCCGAGCACTACAAAGTCAAGGAGAGTGACGCGCTCTACGCGAACGTCTTCCTCAGTCCCCACGTGCACAGCCACAACCAGCATCGGGGCAAGGCTGCCGGTCACATGCAGGACGACGTTTACGCCGACTATGTTAGTATATACCATCTATAATCACTAATAATCACTGTTATTCGGTTATTTCATACAAAACTATAAAAAAAAATTTTTCTACGACTTGACGATGAGTTTATTTCGCGATTAATATTGGGTACGATTATTTTGACTGACAGATATACTATTCTGTTCACGGCATCATAAGCCGATGATTTTTTTTTAAGGCGACCATTGAGGAATGTTAACGGCTCACGTGTATACACCTTCGGATTGATAAATCCTACTTTTTTTTCTCTTTCAAAGACTGGTTTCAAGTCTCTGCGTCATTTAGGCGTTTATGTATATGTTTTATTACTCGTATTTATGCTCCGTAATGTTGGAAGCATTCTGGTCTACAAAGTCCAAGAGCCACGAGCAGTTTGGTGGTTCAAATACAAGACTGTTTTTTTTAATACATTGACTGAACTCTATACTCACAGAATAAACAAAAGTATTGTTGAAATGACATTCACAGTGATGAGATTAGTCTTAACTTATCGATATAAGGTAAGTCGGGGCTAAACGCCAGTGTGGGAAAGTCGTCACTTTTTGCTATATTTTTTATATTTATCATTAGATGTCGATAAGACTTCAATTTTATTATTTACTATGATTATCTTATTAAGTTGCCCAAAGATAAGTAGTGGAGTATGGCGATATGCTCGGTAAGGATAATTAAGGATAATAAATGTTTTGTCGCGTTGCAGGAAAGCGTGGACACGCCGCTGGTCGAGCGGCGCAAGAACTGGCTGCAGCGTCAGATCACGCGCATGGGCTCGGTGCGCAGCAGCTCGACGACCTACAGCAGCAGCGGCGCCGGCGGCTTCTTCTCGCGCAACCGCCACAACAGCGTCTACAGCAGCCCGGAGAACGGCCAGCCGGGCAACGGGCCGGGCGCCCCGACCGCCCAGCACAACCCCAACTTCAAGGTCTCCTTCTACGACCGCCTCAGGCGCAAGAGCATACAGAGCCAGCGGATGGCCCGACACGGTAGGCAGCCCCGAGGGGAGCTTCCCCCCTCCCGCCAAGCGACAGCCCCGCTAAACCGTCTCTCCGCAGGTACCCTGCCGAAGCTCAACTCGATCCCCATATCGCTGAAGAACCGGCCGCGCATCCCGACGCCGGACGTGACCAAGGAGGCGGCCGTGGACCGCGAGCAGAGGATCGCCCTGTCGGCGAGCAACGCCGCCAGCATCGGCGCGGGCGTCGTCGGCGTCATACCCCCGGCGTACCAGCCCAGCGCGGCCGGCGTCGTGCCCGAGGTGCCCGTGCTCCAGGTCGTCGTCGGCGGCGGCGGCCTCGTGCTCTCGCCCATCCAAGGTACGCCCCGCGCCCCCTCCAGCCGCAGCCGCCTCACTCACGCCTCCCCCGTCCGCTTTTCAGAGAAAACCGAGGGCACCCCCGTGGCCAGCCCGTCCGCGGCGCACCTGGCCCAGGCGGTGCTGCCCCAGAGCCTCAAGAGCGCGGGCTTCGCCGGGCCCGTCGTCACCGTGGGCCAGCTCACGCGGCTCATCCCGGGCATCACGACGAGCTCCAGCCTCCTGGCGAGCGCGCCGGCGGCCCCCGGGCAGCTGGCCATCGCCGCCAGCCCCGCGGAGCCGGCGCCGTCGGCCACGCTCACCGAGCTCGGCGGCGGCGGCGCGCCCGAGGAGGAGGCCGCCGGCCGGCAGGAGCCCGAGGGCCGCGGCGCCGCCTCGCCGATCCTCGTCGACCCCGAGAAGCTGGAGCACCGCGACTGGGTAACTATAGGCTTCCTCTCGAGCCCGCCCCGCGCCGCAGCGTAACGATCTGAATAGCCCCACTGTCCACAGAGCCTGCAGAGCTACGTGATCCAGGCGAGCGAGCACCGGGCGGCCCGCGCCGAGGCGGCCAAGGGCCGGCGCTCCACCTCGCTGCCCAACCCGCCGGTGAGCGCCATCAGCGGGGGGCCGGTGCGCGAGGACCGCAGCATGTCCCTGCCGCACTCCCTGGGCCTGCAGCCGCCGGCGAGCTCCGGCCGGGCCATGTCCGTGGTCGGCCCCCTCGACAGGCTCCAGCCGCTGCTGCAGCCCGGCCAGACGAGGCCGCGCAGCGGCAGCTTCGACCAGCCGACGACGCGGCGCACGGCCAACGAGGAGGTGCTGAGGAAGATCAGCTTCAGCGGCAACGCGACGACGACGACGACGCCGGCGGCCAAGAGGGGAGAGGTCTACGTCTGACGACTCCTTCTTCTCATTCCTGGCTCGGAACCTCCCCCTCCCGAGTGCAGCCTATTGTAATCCCTCCGTGATTTATTGCATCGCGCTCGTGCGATAATCTTTCGGCAAGGAATCTTCCGTGTAAATAGTACGCAACGACAGCGTGTGACTGTTCAAGAGAAAGCCTATACAATGAGAATAAAACTCATTGTAAAGAAAATGATGAAACCTATGTGTAGCAATCAAGTTTCTGTTAACTAAGCGGCCTAGAATTGTGACGTAGTCATTGGTTCGATATACTACTTAGGCCCGACGTGATGCCAGTAGCGTTCTAGGACTGACTCAACTTTCAATGTTTCCATGTACATAAGAGACATTTTTAATTTTATCTCTTCTATATACCCATGATCGCGTCGCCTTCGCGATTTATATTAACCGTGTACAGCGCCGAACGAACTTGATAATTATATAGTGATATATTGGACGAAAAGATAGTGTACCGAACAAAATATATAGAGGAGAGTTTAATGAAAAATATTTCTCTAAACGACAATTCACCGTCCTACACTTGTGATGTTTTATTATTATTACTATACCTATTTTTTAGTTTTATAACGAGGTAAGAATAATAGAGTTGATATCTCATCCATGTTAAATTAATGTTAATGATAGGATATTTTAATATACGATTTAAATAATTGTAATAATCGAACTTTTATAAATATAACAGGGGTACCAAGTTATAGACAAATAAATTTATGTACATTTCATCGCGCATGATAAAGTAAGTTTCATTGCGTCGACGAATAAAGTATTGTTTTCTTTGCCACGAATCATACAAGTTAGCCATGCAATGGTGTGCCTTTATGTAAATAAGTTTGATGGTATGTATCGTTAGAGTCGGATCATATCGTAGCGGGCGGACGTTACATTGCCATAATTCTACAAGATACTTCGCTTGTCGCGTTGTCGCGTGTAAAATAAATTATGTAGAGTACCAATTTTTTTTTTTTTATACTCGATAACTTAACCGAGATTACGAAGACAAGTTTTTCTTCTCTTGAAAAGAGAAAAGATACGGACATGTGCAATTTTTGTGTGAGGCCATACTCGCCATACTCATTTATGTATCTCTCGCTGAACGACGAAACACGGGCTTTATCAATTGTTAGAGAAAAAGAAACTAAACAAATTCTTGAGTTATAAGCGTCCTGTATATAGCGAGTTTAATATGTATTTGTGAAAGAGGATCGAATATTTTCTCTGACGCAGAAAATATGTAGATATTTTGTTTAATAAATTGTACAAGTTTCCAGATATTAGAAAAAGATTAATTAATAAATAAAATTAAATTACTGTTACGTTATAGTTGTCTCACTTTTTAATGACAAGTAAAATTGTAGACAATTGAAATAAAATTTTTATTGTATGTAGATGATCTGATTAAAAGTAACGTATGAGTGTTTAGTAGGAAGTGTATGCACTTGTATATATTACACAGAATATTCTATATGTTACTCTAGTTTTTGTTACCTTTTATTATGAAATAATAATAAGAATAAAAATTTGACACAAGTTCACCATGTAAGTCATGATGAGTTCTGTTTCTATATTGATAGCAATTGTATATATGAATTGATAGCTAACGTGATTATCCTTATTAATTGTTATGTAAAGTAGATGAAGGAAATATATAAATGTATTGCTAGAGTATTTAATAAATAAAAATGTATTAATTACACAATTGATTATTATTACTATAACTTTAACCGTCAGACTGCTACAAATTTTTCATAAAAAAATTAATTTTTTGGGAAAGTTTTTGCTACATTATTATGTTAATAAATTAAATAAATTAAATTAAATCATATAGTCTTGAATTTTTCTGAAGTTCCAAAGTGGCTTTTGCAGCATTCTAAAGGTTAAAAAAATTATACTTTTGAAAGATAACATAATACTAAAAAAAATTTAGGTTCTAATAATGGAAGAAATTTTAACATATTCCTGTGATTTAAAGTATGATCATGTAAATAATAGATTAAAGACGACTAAATGAGTATCAAACCAATTTATTTTTTATAAAATATCAGAATCATACATTGCACACATACCTTTCAAACATACACTAACCATATATCTTTTGCTTTAGATTTATCAGTGCTCACAGCATAACTTTATTCGCTTTTGATATAAATTCCTTAACTGAAAATAAAAATTTCAATTATTATTTACAAAACACTACCTAATAAAAGTAAACAAATAATAAACTTAATATTTTTACCTATACGTATATGCCAACCCACAATAGGAGGAACAAGACTCCAAATCCAGAGAAAATTGCTGCCACTAAAGAGATCAACAGCTCTTTAGCTAAATCTCTAGTAAACTTTGTACTTGTGACTTCGTAGACAAAGAACCATGCAGTGAAGAAGATTCCGATACCAAGCAAAACAAGTGTTAATACTGGAAATACTGTAGGATTGATTGGAGATACATATCTTGCCATAGATTCCAGTTCAATCTGTAAAATGTAATTTATCAATAATAAATAAATGCAAAAAACAAAATCAATAATCTATCATGCACTTAACCAATGCGAATTGTTAACATAATAGACGAAGATAGAAAAATGCGATTCTTATAAGTTTTCGTAAATTATTTAATAGATCAAATTTAGTTCTACTCAAAACAATAACAACTTACCGACATTTTTGGAGTATTTGATGTTGACGTGGCGTAAAAGATAACCTCAAACCGATGCCGACAGAATTCTATACCACCTGCTGTAAGCTGCAACACACGAAACCAAAGAGGTGAGTATTTTATCGAAACTGGTCAGTACACTAGTATATCAATAATAAATGATATTAAATATAGATTTTTTACGGACAGTGGACTACCCTTTTTACGAATCACAGCCGGCAATAGTAGCGTCTATTACGAAGAAAAAAGTTCGATCTTCACAAGCTCAACGCGCACGGCGCAAGTGAAAACGACGAATCGTGATCGTACACAATGCGGCCACTGTATGGATTAACGATGATGGACAAGTGTAGGCATAGGTATGCGAAATAGTATAGTGCCCATCAATCCCATCATACCTTTTTGTCATAATTTAACAAATTTTATGATAGTATAAAATACAACACTGACTATTTTATAGCTTTACTCTTTTCCTTAATTTATATATCATATTAATATATTATAATGACCCAAAATACATTATTGGAACCTTTTCGAACTAGACATAATTCATAACTAAAATAGAATTTTTCAAAGTATTTTAAAAATAAATGGCAGAAGTATATGTAGTATATTAGTGAATCTTTACATAAATAAAAAAAAGGCTCAAAGCACAGAAAAGGTAACAATTTAAATTGACGAGGTAAAATGGCGGCTTGTGCCCCTTTAAAAATTTTGGAGTGCGCGTGCTAAGCTGCTGAGGTTCTCTGGAAACAGAACTCTAGCTGCATAGGTATATAACGCGAGAATCGTCATCACGTCACGCGTCGGCGACTGGCGAGGCCCCCTCGCGTGAGAGCGAGCGCCTGCAGCCTCGTACAAAACGACTAAGCAGACAGAGACAGAAGATAGAGCGAACCTGCTCTTTCTGATTGCTGTCTCTCTCGCTCTCGAGTTTCCACTCTCCTCCTCACCCCCTGCCCTGCCCCCCCGCGCTGTTTGTAGTACTCTCCCGTCGTGTGCTGTACTGCTGTATGCCTGTGCGCAGCAGCAGTGGCCGCGAAAGAGAGAGAGAGTGAGAGTGCCCGACGTCGACGAGACGACGACTACTCCTGGTCCTGCGGACGGCTGAGGAGCGCAGCAGTGTCTTCCAAGGAGGCGACAACACCTACGCGCCAGAAAGAAGAGAGAGAGAGAGAGAAAGAGAGAGTAGGTAGACGGTGATCAGCGTACGCGAGCCGCGACCGCGGGGGGAGACAGACGTGCTCCCGTGAACCGAACGTGTGTACGGTGTTTAGTTAATGGGCCTTGCGTCGTCGTAGTAGAGGCTCACTAGCGCGTGCTACGCGGGTGCATCGTGTCTTTAAACGGAAAAAATTCGTTTCTGCTAACGTTATCGCTGGCCGTGCGAGCTTTCACAACTTGACTTGGCCGAGGACTTGGCGAATGGAGCTTGGAGAAGTATGAATGGAGAAGGAGGATCCCGTGTTTCGGCCTCTCGGCCACCCGATACTCGCAATCTAACTTGCTCTTGCTCGCCCTCTCCTTCTCCTGCTCTTCACATAGGTACTTATACGCGTGTTTTTCTGGCCTTTCGCCGTGATGCCCATTTCCTTCCGCGTCCCGAGGTTATCGGGCTGGGTTCTCACCGAATTTTGCCGATGCGCCTGCTGAATAAGTAATGGAATCTCGCAGCTCTCGCGCGCGCAACTGAAAGACGTGATTCATTATTTCTGATCGTTGCCATTCTATTTTTAGACGCACCTCCGCACGCCACAAGCTCGCCTGCGCTGGCAAGAGGAAGATGCCGAGACGACGCGGTGATGTGACGGACGTTCCAGCGAGTGCGACGCCTGCATCCTTGGACGTGTAAGATAAACCTTGCAATAATAGTATTGCCATAGTACATCATCTTTCATCTGATCAAAGTGACAAAAACTTCGTGTTTGTGTTTTCCAGCCAGAACTTTGCAATATTATGGTTCAACACAGTGCCAACATAAGCTGCAGTCAGCAGGACTGTGGTAGATCCATTCTTTAATATGGATTCACCACCGTCGTACTCACTCAGTGTGACTGGACCGCTAAGTGACATTGGCAGCAGCGGCATTGGGGGTTCCATATCCAGTGACTCTGTTCGTGCACACTTTGCCGCTACAGAGGTTTCAAATTCATTTAATATATTTATTAATGTTTCACTTTTATGCTTGCATAAACATTTGTGACTATCGTTGTGACTTCATATTCATTATTCAAAAAATGTCACAATTCTAATTTAAAAGGAGTAGCACAATTTTCATTTAATATTATTTAAAAATTTGATTTAAAAATAAAATAAATAAAATATTAAAAATTTATTAAATTATCTTAATAAATATTATTTTTTTGGAAAAATGAAACATTTTTTTAAACATAAATTATTTGTTTTTGTAGCTGCAGGAAAGCGACATGGAGAGCAAATCCTTATCTCAGGATTCATTCGATTATTCAGATGGAATACACGGTGAAAATTTTAATACTCTTAAAAAGGGGCCTACAACGTGGACAGATGTTCTGTCAGCAGCAGCAGCAACAGTGGCAGAACAAAGAAAACTTGAAGTTGTCGATATTGCCATTAAACCTCCACCAGAATTTCAAGACAGTCCATCACCGCCAGATACATCTGCTTCGTCTTTAGAGCCACTTTCCTCCGACACCCACATGATTATGCATACTAGGAGAAGAGAAGTAATGCAGTGTATTCGTGAGTTTGCAGAGAATTTAATTGAAACAATAGTTGAAGAAGCTTTAGCCATATCTTGTAAATTATCTTGGTCAGAAGAAAAAATACATAAGCCTATGAAACGTACGCCTAATGCAGAATCAACTTGCAATAGTAGACCAACTAAAAGGTAATTATAAAAATGAATTGGCATTATTTTGCAAAATATTTTCTGCGCTTGTTCATATCGCGTACTACCCTTACATATTTACGGATTTTCCTAAATAGATACTTATTTTTATTACTGATTGATCAATACACAATTTCTTTACATTTTATGATATGATAAAGACGTTAAAAAATTGTTATCTTAATCTTAGAATGATTCACCAATAAGCTTCGAGTCATTAAACATTTGTTATCTTATTTTATCAAGTGAATAAACAACAATATTAATGAAAACTGGTTTGTCTGTAGAAACTAAAATGAATAATATCTTACATTATGTTACGCTGCTTTTTCCGGGTCTCCGGTTCTCCACGTCTGTTATTGCTTTATATGTACTTCGACTATTTTTTTTATGGAGCATGTCTTGGGAATATTTTTGAGACAAGTTTGAGACAATTTCGGACAATTTCGGACAATTTCGGAACAATTTTTGGATAATAAAGTAACTAGGGGGGCCGTGTCAACCGCTGTCTATCTACCTACGGCTACTACTCAGGAGAACCTTATTACAAAAACTATTACATCTCAAAACCTAATATATTATTTACTAATTATAGGTTTAGCTCATCAACAATTGGTTGTATATAAAAATGTTAAATAGAAAAAAGTTTTGTTTTGATGTTAATTACAACTTTTGTATTCAACGTTTTTATGTAAAATCAAACTCAGTTAAGCAAAAATCGACTATTGCAGGTGTATATAGGTGTCAATCGTTTTTATTGCTTCTGGTTCAGTTGGTCAGGAATTGAAAATAACAAATGGAAAAAAGTTTGGTTTTAATATTATCTACAACTTTTTATTTACAATAAAGATCTTTTTCAATTAATTTTAACAGATGCATTGGTTAGATTTTCACAAAAAATTAATCTGGTACACATTATGCTTGAAAATCTATTTTATCAAATTTTTATTTGCTCTGGCTTTTTTGTATTTTGAAATGGATTCGGTTCAATATTATCAGATGCCTATAATTAGACGAGTATCTCATAAAAAATTCGTTTCGATCCGTCCAAATTTCGTTGAGATAATAGAGGAACTTGATTACATACTTAAGTACAGACATACGTACATCTCGAGAAAAGCTTAAAATGCACTTATTTTGGTTGGAAAACAATTTTTATTTTATAATAAATTATTAGTACTTGAGGTGTAAAGATGTTGGCTCTGATGAAAATATAAGGCTCTCCCGAGTAGCGATCGTGGCCAACGAGTAGCGGTCGTGTCTAACGAGTAGCGGTCGTATCTAACGAGTAGCGGTCATGCCTAAAAACATACTTAAGATTTTGATTGATTTTGTATTTATTTTAATTATTTATTTATTAAACGGGCTTTAAGCCCTTTACAAAAGATATAAAAGAATTACAAAATGATATATAATACAAAATAATAAGAGATAAAAAAACTAGCTGAGTGAGGTAAGACAATTTACTTCAAACAAAATATCTGGAGGACTGGAATTATATATGCGAAAAGAAGAACAAATAATAAGTAACAAGCGACATTTTTAATAGGGTTTTTTCTTTTATATTCTTTTAAAGCGCTGCACTCTATCTAATACCATTAACTTATTAAATAATAATTTTTTCTTTCATATTCTTTCAAAGCGCTGCACTCTATCTAATGCAATTAAGGACGTTCTCCAGTAAACCAATTCTTCCAAACTTTATTTAAAACTTTGCACACACATTAAACAATATAGTAACCCTTTATGTATATCTGGCTAGCATAGGTTACAGTATTAAGAATTGAGATATTCGTTTTCAAGGTAGTTCTTGCCAAGAAAACGATCGTTAAAGTATTCTATTTAATCTATTGCTCAAACGATATATTACAAGTGATAGTAAAATTCAAAAGTAGCTTGAAATTTTCAAATATAAATTATATACATGAAAACCTAAAAGTGCCTAAATGGGAAAATATCACAAAAAGTCATGAATTATTTTTGTTTTTAATTTGATTCTTTTATTCAAATGCCGCAATGTTTCTCAAGCGTTTCTCGAAATTGTCAACAAATCATTTTATACTAACTAATAGCACTAACTTTGTGTAAAATGATTTGTTCAAAATTTTGCGCGGTTAATTTATCGAGAAACATTTGAGATTCAAAATGACGCTTTAAACAACAAAATCGAATAAAAAATAAAAATATTCATGACTTTTTGTGATATTTTTCCTTATTCAGCCACTTTTAGGCTTTCATATGTATATAATTTATATTTGAATTTTTTTCTGTTAATTAAAGAAACCTACTTTTGGATTTTACTATCATTTGTAATATAATATTTGAGCAATAGATTATATATAATACATTTTTAACGATCGTTTTCTTGGGAACATTATCCCGAGTCCGTTGTAGCACCATACTTTTCTGAATTGTGAAATGAATTTTACCAAAGTTTTTCTAAAAAAAAAGTAATATTTAACTCTATAGGATATTATAAATTATTAATTATAATTTTCAATATGGCAAACGGGATTAATTTCATAGATATAATAACAACATAAAAAACCCTTCGATATTATTTGTACATCTATATATCGACGGCTGAGAAGAATAATCCCAATAACTCGTCGTCGGCGTCGAAAACCCTTTAACTCGGTGTTTGCTTTGAAAACACCGTAAATCAGCGAAGACTTCGAAAATACCCAATTCAGCGAAGGTTTTAAGAAGTCCCTAATTCAGGCGCGTTTTTTTAGACTTCAATTTTGTAGTGGCAGTTTATCACTGCAAGATTTTAAAATACAATTTCTGCATAATAATAGACGTGATTAGAAATTCAGAAAAGAATTAGAATCGATTATGTGCATGATAAAGATTTATTTCTTCAAATCAAATCAAACTTAATTAGAGTATTGTAAGCAAAAGAAACTGAATACCAGTACAAATCAGTAGTTGATCGAAATAATGCAATTATTAACTGAGGGGCAAAAGATATCCATAAGCCTTCATAAAGCTAAGAGCAAAAATTCTACACCATGGTAAAAAATCATAAAATGTACTAAGAAAAATTTGGATTACCGAAAACTTATTAATGTAATAAATTTCTAAAAATGACTGAAAATATTAAAAAAAAAAATTTAACTATTAAAAAAAATGATTGAGATGCGTCTATTATACAGAATTCGCATTTTAAAATCCTGCAGAGTTGCCACTACAAAATTGGAGACCAAAAAAATGCGTCTGAGTTAGTGGGTTTTTTAAACTTTCGCGGAGTTAGGGAATTTTCGAAGCCAACGCCGAGTTAGAGATTTTTCGAAGCAAAAGCTTAGTTAAGGAGTTATTCCTTTCAGCCGTCCCACCGTGAAGTGGTATTTATTCACCTTACTCCTCCTTTCTTATACCATCGCTTATTATTTGTGGACTAGTGTATAGAGACTCATGAAGGGTTTCTATCATAAATAATATTTGTAGATCACAATTTTTGCGATATTGATGCCCTTAACTTATTAAAAAATAATGTTTTTGATAATAATAATGTATCTAGAACAAATGAACAATGATGTAAAGAGTGATAGTTAGAGAGCTGGATTTGACAATAAAATATTCTTTTGTAGTAGTTCGGCGCGGATATGGATGCCAGATTATCTGACTTCGTCATCACCGGGCCTCGCAAGCGCCAGTTATCAGGGCGCCATCACCATCACGCCCTTTAGTACGCTGAATCGACCAAACTCCCGCTCATCTCTTGCATCCTCACGGCTCTCGAGCTCCCACAACTCCATTAATACAACAGGTCTGAGCAACAAAGTCGACGACAGCAGCTTCATAACTTCGGCCATGTCTCACGACATCCTGTCCACCAGCCAAATCAGTGACATGTACAATGTGCCCTTTGACTCGGACATTTATACGGTACCCATCGACGTAGTACGGCCTTTGCACCACGAATTACGAACGCCTCAGAGACCCAAAAGACACAAACATCATCGAAAAAGAAGGAGAAACGTGTCGGCTAGCTCGCAGAGTGAATTTGAGTTTCATATACAACAGCAGAGACATTATTGTGGCGGAATGCTCGGCAGCAAGAGGTCTGTCAACCATGTAGTCAAGTCCCAGAAGATGTTGGCAGAGGTGTGCTGCAACGAGTCGGGCGCGGTGGGCGCCATGGCCTCCGCGACCACTAACGGAGTTTGCAATAATGGCAAGAGGCACAGCGTACCTGGGACGTCTGCAGCGGCGGCTGCAGCTGTCGGCCGGCAGCAACAGCAGCTTCAACAGCAGCAACAGCAGCAGCAACAGCAACAGCAGCAGCACCATAGAAATCTCACCAAGTCGTCCAACAGTCAAGTGCGCAACATTGGCGAGCCGATTCACATGACGTTGCACGAGGTTCGTCAGTACCTGCAGACTCTTTACTCCTCAGGCTCGAGCGAGAGCTGCAGCGAGGCCAAGATGAAGCGAGAGAAGATGGCCAAGATGATGCCGCCGCAGAGCATCGGCCAGTCGTCCATCCATCTCGCGCCGATGCCGAAGCTCCTCAACCTCAACAACAACAACAAGTACAGTAACCCTCACAACACCGACTCTTCGACAACGAACACGCCCATATCGAATAAGGGCAGCAATGGCCTCATACAGCACAACAATAACAATATTAACAATAACAACAACAATAATAACAACAGTAGTAGCAATGCCAAGAAACACAAGAAGAACTCGCTTTCCACGCTCAAGCATAAGAAGGCCAAAGACGAGCAGCGGGGAGATGAGATCAGGGCATTGGACGGAACGGAAAGTACCAACGGGGGAAGGGAAAAGATGAAGAAGAGTCAGCGTAACTTTTCTCTCAACCTCAAGCAGACTCTGTGCAACATTTTCAGGTTCGTATTAAAGAAAATAATTTCTGTCACTACAGTTTAATGTACATTATGAACTCCACGCCACGAAACATTAGACTTTTTTTGTGTATCCGCCAATGTTATTGCGTTCACATAGATATGTTAATTGCAGGTTCAAGAAAATCGGCTCCCCGGAGCACCAGATCGTCACGAAACGCAACAACGTACACCAACAGCAGGTGAACGAAGTAATTGTTCAGGACGACGAGGATCTGGTAGCTGACTATGATCACCATCCGTCACATCAGCCGAACAACAACAACGGTCTCACTAACGGTGATCTCGATGACAACGATGTGGCAACGACGAACGCGACGACGACAGCGACAACAACGACGACGACTACGACGACGACGACGACGAGTACGCAAAAACTGCCTTTCTTTAAGCGCGCTTTACCGCCCTTACCCAAAACCGTCAGCAACGGACACGTCGAGACGGGGATGGAGTCGCAGAGCCTCGATGGTGCAGTTGCCAATGGAATTAACGGAATTGCACCCATGTGCGAGTCGCCCGCAAACTCGATGCACCAAGGCTCGCAATCAAGGGGAGCGCAGCTCGATTATGTGGACGAACAGCCGAACGAGGATACCAGTATGGACTTTGCAGCTAGCATAGAGAAGGTCAAAGATGTGAGTGATATTTGCCTTTTCAAATGTTTTTTTATTTACATTAGTTATATATTGATTTATTGTTGTTTCCTATCTCAATAGTATGGCTGGTACTGGGGTCCCATTAGTGGCGAAGCTGCTGAGAAAATATTATCTAATGAACCGGACGGATCATTTATCGTTCGTGATAGTAGTGACGATCATTACATATTCTCGCTATCATTCAGACTAAACAGTTGTGTTCGACATGTTAGAATAGAGCATGATCAGGGTAAATAGGATGAATTTTTTTGCTTGAATGACACTTGCCAAAGGATAATTGAAATAAAATAAAAACTAATCGTTTCAACAGGTAACTTCAGTTTCGGCAGTTGCACCAAGTTCAAGTCGCATACAATCGTGGATTTCATTGAGAACGCGGTCGAACATTCGCGCAGCGGTCGCTACCTTTTTTTCCTGCATCGGCGGCCAGTCCTCGGTCCAATGCGCGTCCAGCTTCTACACCCTGTCTCACGCTTCAAACAGGTTCAGAGCTTGCAGCACACCTGTCGCTTTGTCATCCTGAAGATGGTACGCAAGGACTTAATACCGACGCTGCCGCTGCCTCGGCGGCTCATCGACTACTTGAGCGCGCCGCACTACTACAGCGAGCAGTTAGCCTGTGAGCAGGAGGAGCGTGTCGAATCTCCGGTAAGCTCGTCCACGGGCGAGCTCGAGAAGATCTGCTTCACGCCCCAGGGATTGTCGTGAGCGATGACGAGCGCCTCAGCGCGCCTGCCTCAGAGCTTCCTGGCCGAGAACGACGACTTTCTTCCCCCTCAACGTGCATTACTACCGTTACGATGCCGATGATGAAGACAACATGTAAAATATATATTGCCGACGATATTAAAGGATGTTGCTTAGCTCAGAGTAAGAGATTGAACGAACGAGCGAGTGAGTGAGTGAGAGAGCGAGTGAGCGAGAGTGATGAAAAGCGCGTATGCATGCATGCACCTGGTCTCCAGCGGGGGATCACTGCTATCACCGTTCGGTAGCGCTTACGGATGCGAGAACTTTGAGTGAATGGTAACCTTCATTTTGGTCGCGGAATTGTTTTAAGCTAGACGGACGTCTTTGGGGAGTGGAAAACTGTGCGATGGTCTTTTTTATATGTACATGAACTTTTATACTTTTAAGGCTAGTTTTATTCGTGCCAACGAATATTTTCGGTGAATGCTTTAAATATTAAAAGAATTGAGAAGTCTCAGTACAGTGAAACTTGTTAAATGACTTTTTTCACTTTAACGTAGAACTGCAGCCTGTTAATCTTTTGCGAATTGCTTATGCATTATTAAAATAGATAGTGATTTGCAGGAACATCTCGAAATCGACTTGGTTTCACTGCCTACTATTAAACTTATTAATTCAATGTTTTTAAACGTGACAGATGTACTGATGAGTTTTGCACTTCTATATGTTTTCTATTCTAGTTATCATTAATTTTAACAATCTCAAATACTTGTAGTTTTTCCGCTAACATTTCGTAGCAAGGCTTTTTATAATGGGATGCTAGTTTCCAAAGCATTAGTGAACAAATAGGTAAATTTATAATTTTTTTTTATGAGTACAAAATTTTTATATTTTGCACACTTCTTTTTTTCCAATATTTTTATTCTTAGAAGCAACTTAAGAGATGTAAATTTTTATAAGGATTGTGGTTGGTATAAGATAAATATCTTTTTATAAAAGCTTATTACGATTCCATCAACGGTTTTTCCTTATAATCTTCAAGTTTAAGCAATTCCCGTCAAGATATTGATGAGCGCTACTGTACATACGCGTAAAGCGACATTTTTCACCGTCATTTTACGTGCAAAAAGCAACGACGAATTTATGTTTAAATCCGCGTTGACTATTAATTCGAGTGTACTTTTGTAAGTTTTGTAAGTTACAGTTACTTTCTCATCGAAGATTCTATGAATATTGTTTTTATATGATTATCTATTGTTATCGAGAAAATTCTCGTTTTTGATTTATAAGAAATACTATTGTTATGAATTTAAATTATTATTCATATATTAATTGTATTATATTGTACTCTCGTCTAGAAGTATAACGAGACTACCGATTCCTTTTAAACGATTTCAATTGTTATCTTGTAATAAGCATAAGATGCAAACGAGATAAAAAAAGTTTTAATCATTCTACGAGCGCGAGAGATTAGGGATCTTTTTATACTCGTATATATTATTATAAACTACAATACATAACACGATACCGAATAAATACTGGCTTAAGGATAAGAAAGACTCGTGTAAATTTGCGGTTTAGTTTAGTGCGCGCGCGCACATACGGCGCACGAGCCAAACGTACACATATGATAACTTGATAGAGGTGCAAGCTTATAGTGAATGGTCAGCTTGTCCTCAGACCGAGTAAAGCACACTCATGTTGTGTTTTAGCGAAATTTTTCTTCTCTTTTTACATGAATTGAGAGAAAATAAGGATACATAAAACCAACCTCATAGCAACGATCTTGGAAAAAGAATTAGTGCAATATGTAATCATTCGTAGAGTTCGAAACACCAGCGATCGTTCATCGCTTGGCCGGTGAGAACGCAGTAGTAGCGTGACGTTGGATATACTTTTTATAGTCCTCGACCCCTCTTTTCTCTTATGTTACGTGCTGAGTTTTGTTAGGCCCATTAAATTACTAGATACCTTCTTTTTTCTATGATATATATATGTATTGTTTTTACTTTTTAGCCTGCTATCGTATGATGCGTGCGCCAAGTGAGTTTTCAAACCAAAAAACCAACACTGTACAATGTATAATTTATTTTACGTAAACTTTTCACTTTACTTACTTCCCATCCGCGCGATACTTACTCAGCGTCGGTACTCCGATATTATAAGCCGCTTACTCTTCAGCATGTAAAGACAGTATCGATAAAGAAAAAAAAAACCATACGTACTCGCACGCGCACGTACGCACGCACACGCACACATGTTCAGATGCATTTACATGGTCCCATGAAAGAGCATCTCGAAATTTTTATATAAATGCATAGGTACACCCTTCTGTAACGATGAAAAAAAAAATCGAAAATGTACGAATGAAGAATCATATATACATAGTAAAGTATAATGCACGTTGCAATTAGCCCACCGAAATTTTTCGCGTTCAATTTTATACTAATAGAAAGTATTATACGAAGACATTTGTGATTTGTTTAATTTATTTGATAATGAGAATGAAATTATTTTATTATATCTTAGTCACTTTATTGATTTTTAAGTTAAAGTAAGTAGATATATAAATTAAGCGAAAATTCCTTTTTGAGCTAAAGGTAAGAAATATCTGTGTTCCGATAAAATGACTACTTTGAATTAATACAAATAAGTGATAATCAATAACTACAGTGTAAATTTTAATTTTTTTACTGTATATCCATGTGGAGTATACGATTTTATATACCATGTAAATTCATCCATACATCCATACATATACATACATACATACATACAAACACAGTAATTGTCGTTAATATACATATAATAAAGATTTGATTAGATGATAAAGGATGAAATACATCGTAGTGTTTAAACAAACACGAACACACACATATACAAAGAGAGCAAGCGAAGACTTCATACGTGATACGCAAAAATAATTTGCGCGGGCATTGTGATTTCGTTTAAAATAAATAAAATTCCGTCTATATTACCAAGTGTTATCATTTTCTTATTCAACTATTGCTTTTAATTCAATACTTTTAGTAAAGTAAAGGTTTAAAAAAGTGAACTTTTATTTTATTAAAATATATATTATGCAAAATAAAACATATATAACAAAAATATTTATAAAATTTCATTTATCTAATATTAATAATATCACATTTATACTATCTTACACTTATCACAATCAATTTGTTGAGGTATCATCAGTTCGTGTCCGTATTCCATACGCATACGAGTTTGAATGTGTTTCAACATTTTTTGATAAGTGTCATGCCAGACGCAGCTTTGCGAATTTGTAATTATTCTGCAAAAAAAAAAAAAAAAAAAAATTATAAATTGAATATTTTTATACCTAGTACTTATATTTTCATTTACTCACCTATGCAGACACTTTAAAAGAGTATGGAGATCTACGAGACGCCTTTTTCTTGGTAATGTCCCAAGATAAGTCGTAAAGGTAAGAAAATCAACATCGTTTACATCGGTATTGTTTACAATCCAATCGCGAATTTGTTGTTTTATCTGAAACGTAGCATTTTCAGGTCACCGAAAAGTTTATTTTATAAAAAGAAGTTAAGTATGCCGTACCTTAGAAATTGGAAGATCAAGAAGACAATTTACTAAACTTGATAAGATCTCTGAGTGTTCTGGATTGCCACTTGTACAATCAAAATGAAAACTTCTATTTGTTTTTAAAGTTTCTATCTTTGTTTCAATGCAAACATTATTTTCTTGTTTTGGTAAACTAACTTTACTAGGGACCATTTCGACTACTTTGTTAATTTTGGAAGGTACTACATTATTTTTTGTTTCCTTTTTGGTTCCACTTTTTGTTATTTTCAATTTGCCGTTTTTTAATTTTTTATTTTTTTGTATTTTTTTGTCATTCTTAAACATATTCCATCCTTTATTGACAATATCACTGGGAGATTTTTTAGTTGTTGCATGTGCACTTTTTTCCTTTCTTTTTATATTACAATAAGATTTTACTTCATTCCTTACGTCTTCTGGTAAAGCTGCCAAGACTTCAGGATCAATTTGAGAAAATGATAAATCTCTTTCTAGCAGATTATTAGACGTAGATGCATGTCTATTAATACCATTGTTTTCAGAAAATTTACGTGTAATGTTATCATTTGATTGTTCATTACTTGTATTTTTTTTATATTCATTCAAAATTTCGTTTCTTATATCTTCGGGTAATTCGATTAACACTTTCATGTCAATTTCTTGAATATCTGGCATTTTTACTTTTATGTGTCTATTAGCTGAGGATTTAATTTGCTTGAAAAATTCCGGTTGTGTCGTTTGTTTAAGTTGGCTAGAATTTTTTAAAGACTTTTCTGGTGCAACGATATTTGTTGTTTGACCTTTTTCGTGAAAATTTCCCAAATATTCGTCACCAAATGCTATCTCTTCTGATCCTAAAGGACTTATAAAATTTTGGATGACTTCATCATGTGAAGTAGAATCTTCATTAATTACATTGTTTTCATTTCTAGTTTTATTTTGGAAAACATTTATATTATCGCAGTCTGATTCTATTTGTTCTGATATTAACTTATAGTCCTTATTACTAGTTTTATGTCGAATATCGTTCAGATTATCGGAATCAAATTCTCTTTCTTTCGACGTCAATCGATTCTCCAAATTTAAGCTAATTTTATTATCGTTTTTCGATTTTGTATGCCAATTCTCTGCAGTTATTTTATTTTGATATTCTTCTGCATTTTCAACGTTTTTATTGATAATTACCACCTTATTTTCTTGTTTACCACTATTGTTATTAAATGCTTCTATATTATTCGTATTTTTATTTTGTACTTTTGTTTCAGTGAAAAACCTTAAAAGAGTAGATGCATTTGATTTATTTCTCAAAGATTCTAATTTGGTAACCTGAATTCCAATACCTCTAGCATCTACAGGATCCTTTTGCAATTGATTCCAAAGGCATATAGCTTCCCTGAAATTGTAGTTTCAATTCTTTTAGATTTAATTTTTTCCAAAATAAAGTGAAGTAAAATTTGTGTTATGGATTTAAAAATATATTCAATTTGAACATTAATTTACCTTGTAATAATGACAGCATCATCAGTGGAAGCAATGAGGTTTTTTGATTTATTAAAGGCATCACAGAGGCCACAACCCATAAATTTTTTTGGTTCAATTGGTGCTTCCTCAACTCGAACTAACACTTTCAAAGTAATACACTTTCCTTTAGAATTAATTTTTTTTAATCTATCACTAACTTCTATACTTAGTTTTTTTAGGAATTCATGTGCTGCTTCATTGTTTTCAAATCGAATACCATAATTTACTTCTGCGGAAACTGATTTTCTTACATGTTCTAAATTTAATTGACTATGATCAATACCTCGACACATGTCATACAATTGTTGACCATTTTTTTTGCCAAATTCTTTTTGTAATTCATATAACGATATTGTCTCTAAATCCGCACAGGTTCTAACATTCATTTGGTGCAACTTATCACTGGTAGAATAGCCAACTCCTATAAAATATAATAATATATATTTATTTATTATTTATATATAATAATATTAAGTGTAATAGAAATATTAAAAATCAATTATTTTGCTATAATAGAAAGAGAGAAAAAACATAAATCACCTGGTAAATCTCTTACACTTAATGTTCTTATAAAAGTTCTAATACTATCACTTTTTAAATAGTATTGACCATCAGGCTTTGCTTTTTTGGTAGCTAGCCGTGCTTGCAATTTATTTTCCCCAAAACCTGTTGAAACTGGACAGCCAGTTTTCTCTTTAATTTCATTTCTTATTATAGTGGAAAATTCTAAGGGGGTTAAACCAGTTGTCTGTAGAATGTTGGAACAATCTGCATACATTTCATCGCAGCTGACTGCTTCAATATTCAAGGTATAAGAAGCAACTGTATCATATAAACTATAAGAAACTTCTTTGTATCCATCAAAATCATATCTAATAGTTTTCAAATTTGGACAAAGTTTAAGAGCTTGACCTAAAAGCATGCCATTTTTTAATCCAGCTTTTCTTGCTTCATAAGAACAGGAAGCCACTTCTGACATAGAACCATATTCGTCAAGGCCATTATTGGTTTGCTTATTGCCTTTAGCATGGGCTACAGCAATAGGAAATCCTTTTAGTTCTGGATGTTTGCGAAGACCTACAGATACAAAAAAGCAGTCCATATCTATATGCATAATAATTTTTTTGTTTTCTCTTGACATTGATCTATGTGATTTTTCCATTAAAGCACATTCATTATTATTAAATAAATCATCATCAGAACCAGAATCATCCATTTTACTTGATGGCCCAGGTTTACAATACCTTACATAAGTTTGTTTTTTCAAAGCATCTAAACCTGAAAATTTACCATCACTTTTATCTCGCAGTTCATTTATGTATTCCTTAAATGTTGCTCCCATTGTTGAAATATGATGTAATCGAGAATTCTGATAAAATTCTGTTAAAAATTCTGGATTCTTAGTACAGTTGGCAGTTGCCGAAGGAACTTCTGAATTTGATGTAACTGTTTCTTTAGGTATAGGCTTCTCTTTTTTTAAATATGTTGTTTCAGATTTTACTGTATTTGTACTATTAGAAGTTATGATATTAGAACGATTACTTTTACTTTGTAACTCTGTTTGAAATTTCTTTGATTTTGTCATACTTGTAAAAATTGATGGTTGAGTTTTTGTACACTGGGAATATAACAAATAATTTCTAAAATCCAATAATTTACCTTCGTTTATACTATCAGTAATCCACTCAGGCTTGCAAAGTGGCAAGGGATTCTTTGCTTTTCTATAAGCTACAATTTTTGAGTAAGGTAAATTTGAAGCAATCATATGAGTTGTACCTTGGGATCTTAAATAATGATGATAGACTCCTCCGTGAGCCATCATGATTCGCTTTAGTTCATCAGCTGTAGGATTTGTATATCCATTAACGAAAATTGCTATACCACTAAAAAGAGATGATGAATCTGAAAATTCAGTTTGGGCAGCTTCTTGAAATTGTTCTTCAAGTTTGGCCTTTTTAGCTGCCATATATCCCCCCTGAAATGTATATAAGAAGTTGTTGAAATGTTAACTTTTAAACTAGGATTTTTCTTTTTAAAAGTACGATAATGTTACAGTATATAATTACTGTATTATTCACACTTAATCCATAAAGTGCTAATAAACAGTAAATTACACGACTAAATTTAAAGTAAACGTAGGTTAAGTATAGAATGCTTACCCAATCTTCGCAACAGTCAGCCCAAGCAGCCTTCTTGTTCTTTTGTGCCATTGTAAAAGATTTATTTACATCATTTGCAGTGTAAAAACTTAATATATATACAATTTGTTATTGAAACTTAAAATAAACAGTTTTGCGCGCTAAAGTATTTAGGTGGCTTCCATGTTTACATTGATTCAAAATTCAATCGATGTGTGTGTGCGTGTGTGTGTGTGTGTGTTAAGGCTAAGGCTGTGTCTATATACGCGCTCCAGTGACCAGTGTGCCAGTTTTTGTTGGAACACATATCTGTTATCATTTTGGAGGACCTGGTCTCAGGAGCTAGAATACCTCTCATTGGAAGAAAAAAAAATCTGTGATCATCACAGATACGGGAGATACCTACGTGTTTTCCAAGAAACACACATACGTGTTCCAACAAAAACTGGCAAACTGGAACGCTTATGGGATAAAGTACATAAGTGTTCCGTGCCCTGCTCCGCTGATTGGTTGATTCCAAATTCTGTACATTGCGATTTTGTGAATTTGTGATTTTGCGATTGCAATATATTGCATTCCGAATTACGATTTTGCAAATACCGGAATATGGTATATGGTACACGTATTATCTCCGTCGGCACATCAATATGTATACGACCTCCAGTCCTCGCGCGAAAATTTGTTTTTAGTAATTTATTATTAAAGAAGTAAAAGTAATCCATTCATTATTTGATCAGGAATATGCTGGTATTTTGCTCAACACTATTTATTTTGCTTACGTCATTGTCACTTCGTATACATATAATATCAATGGACAGATCAGTGAAAAATTTCAGATCACATAGATACCTAAGTACTTATATAGCGAAAAAACTTTCGTTTATAAATGAAAACAATTAAAAGTTTTGCTCTTTAGAGTCGATATAAAATTAGAGCACATTGACAGAATAGTATATATTACGCAACTGTAGGAAGGAAAAAACTTACTCCCGTGGAGCTTATACTATTTATCATCATACCCGGGCCGAAAATACCACATTCGCGTCTTGGAGCCGGGAGCGAAAGCGCGTGGCACTTTCGGCCAGGGTACGGGGAAAAAATTATTGACACATAGGTATACAAGCAAATACGTACGAATTTAAAAATAATTAGTACTTCATAATTTTATATAGTTATGTGACGTGGTGCGTATATATGTAATACATATCACGAAACAATCGAATAGTTATTATTCGGCGATTAATTTAAAATCCTTCAGATCGCTCACGTCCGCCTCGACACTTAACATCATGCTTTTTATATCTTTCAGAAATTTTTGGATAAACAAGTAACAGTGACGTATGTAAGAAAATAAGGAAAAGAAAATTCTCCCGAAATAAGATTGCTTAACGCAATTTGAAACGGTACGCATAGTTTGTATTTTTGTCAGCGCGTCGTCATTTTGAAGGTAAAAGCATGAAGGTAATAATCCGTGATAAAAAATCCAACAGTTTGGCACACCGTTAAATGTAATGTGATTTTCATGTGCAGAAGCGTAAGTGTTGTACTACATTAAGTCAAAGCCATCTCCTGCGCAACACGCAGAGTCAGTCGCGCGTCAGCTGTTCGCCACCGCTGCAGGAGTCTCGCTCTAGAGTCTCATTGCGAAATTCATGCGCCGCTTCGCCGAAAAACCGACGGCGTACACATGCGAGGATCTCAAGTGCGTCGTCCAAGAGTTCACTGGCTGAGGTAGCAATAGCTGTCAACAGACGACGGGAAGTGTTCAGCTCATTGGATACCCTTTTCGACCTCACCAAGTTTAAGCTCCAATTTGACGAGGTTGTAACTGCCTTTTCCTGCCCACCCCTCGAGGAGAAGAAACTAGGGGATAATAGTGAAAGGGAAGAGAGCCCGGAGTTTTACCCGGAGTGCCACTTTGGCCGACCAGAAGATTTTATCGAAAAGCTAAAGCCCGTCTTTCCGGAGCTTGAGAAGCCGGAGCAGCACCTGCATTCACCGGTATTTTTATATATACCTTTAAAATCTAATAATTATTTTCTAATTTAATTTTTGCTCTTTGAAGATTGCCATACCTAAAATCTTTTCTCAAATTCTAATCTGACAGAACGACTTCTCTCATATCTTATTTCTTCACTTTAGACAGCCGAGGATAAAAGCGAAAGAAACTCTGTTAAAGAAGAAGGTAAATCGGGAAAGGAAGATACAGAGAAGTTTCAAGTTATACCATCTTTGCCTAAAATTGAAGAGGACGACGCCAGAGAGTAATTATTATTTTCGTCGCGATAACTGCCGATTTCCATAAAGATAAAAGAAAATATTGATAGAAAGTAATCGTCGCATTTTTTTCTCACAGAATGGCTGAGGATGAACAGAAAAGCTCAGTGCCCGCCGGTGAAAAAGTCGCTCAGCAAGACGAGCAGAGCGTCACCTCCACCGAGAATAAGTCTGTCAATGTAGAAACGGTTACCGTAAATGAAGAAAAAAGTGTAACAATAGTTGAGGATGTTAGCACGATAAGGAGTGACAAGGACACGATGAGGAGCGACAAAGACACGATAAGGACCGATAGGGACACGATAGGGAGCGAGAAGTCGGAAATGACGAAATCTGCAAAAGAGGAAATATCTATTTACGCTCCTGCTTATCCACTACCACCAGGTTTCGGAGAAGGTACAAGGTTGATTTGTTACCAAATTCTAAATATTACGTAATATTTTTTACAGGCAGATTACATCAGCATGAATGTTATAATTGCATTCATATTAAATAAATTTTGTAATAATCACAAATGTAGCACATTTGCTAAAATATGCAGTGATTAAAAAAATTAATGCTTGTTTATACTCTTTACAATAAAGGAATAGTCGTTCCTGCTGGTAAGCACTGCGAATCGGTTATAAGCTCAATTCCTATAACGGAATCTTGTGCGCAGAGAGAAATCTTTGAGGATCGAGAAAGAGGTGATCGCATTCGTAAGGAAATACAAGAGTTGAAAACATGTTTAAAGGAAATTCAAGACGTTAGTACAGATTTATTATAAAGTGTCATTATCAATCATTATAATAAAAGCATTAATGATTTGAATGTTTTTACATTGAAGAAAGACGTTCTTACGGAGCAAGAGACGATTCAATTGAAAGACATTCAAACAACTTTACTGCAGAAAGTGGACGAATTAAATACTATCACGCGTAAATTGGAACGGACTATTGGGCTAATCGATCCGTCTAGTGTAACTTTTGCGAAAATGTTTGAAATGTTACCGTATCCTCACAACAAGGTAATCTTGACTGATAAGAAAAGAAAATTATGAAGAAAAACTAATAATATTCTCCCGTATTTTAAGAGCCCATCAGGTAAAGGTGATGAAGGATCGTGTACGAAAATTGAAGACGTCGTTAGAGTGTGCGAAAAATTCGCTTTTCCTCAAGTTGAATATCCCGAAGACAAGTGAGTACAATCAAAGCAAATTATGCAAGTAAATTTAATGAATAAATTCATTTTTAAACATCACAAATTTCTTATAGTCACATTAATATATTGATTAGTCAATACTTTTTAGATTACCTCGAGTCATTATTTGTGGTAACACGGAAGATAATTTTCCTAAATTAGTAGTTGCTGACAGTAGACCGCAAAGTAGAGGCAATAACTGTTTGCAAAAATTGACCGGAAAACTTACAGAATCGCTAACACTTCAAGAAAAATTGGCGAAAGAGAATGCGCAATTAGAAGGCGGAAAGTAAGTTTATACACGGAAAAAAATTTATTAGTAAACTTTACTTTTTTTATAAGAAAATTCATTATTATTATAGTGACGCTGGGACACACTCAAAATGTAGGATTTTTACTGTTTTAAATAGTACTTTTTTAAGATTTTCGTAGAAAATATTACTTTTTAAATAATAATTTTTATTATTTTTGGAGCAAATTTTACTATTTGAAATAGTACTTTTTGTGATGGTCGCAAACATAATAATAATTACTATTTTAAATAGTAAAACTTGCTACAAAAATAATAAAAATTATTATTTAAAAAGTAAAATTTTCTATGAAAATCTTAAGAAGTACTATTTAAAATAGTAAAAATCCTACATTTTGAGGGTGTCCCAGCGTCACTAT
>UXGD01000626.1:0-51636 GCA_900474315.1 Torymus auratus | reverse complement strand
ATGCAAACAAATGAGAGGGTATATGGGATACAGAAAACGTTCCTCCTATAAATGAAAAATAAGTTTTTAATCTTACACTATATAAATTAAACTAAATAATGCTTGATTGTTTTTAGTTAAATTTGATTAACCTTGTGAGGCTGGAAAAAGAAAACGGCAATCCACAAGTACATAGGAGATAATGAATACCAATATGGTAAAGATAAGTACGACCTGGTCTTAACAGGCACAAAAGCCGAAACTAATACCTAAAATTTAATTTTACGTTTGTATTAAAGATTATAAAATATAATTAAAGTTTATTTCATTATGATGTAAAACTTACTAAAAATATAGGTGTGACTAAGGCAGCTATAAAGATAAAGTTGAAGTTGAGGAACCCATTAATTAAGTAATAGCTGAATGGTTCAGTTCCGTAAAGATCTGGTCCGTGAGAAGTAAACACATTATATTTTATAATATTGTATGGAGCAATAACTAACTTTTCATAATAAACAGAATCCATCCAAACCATAGGTACTAGAATAACAACTGTTGATTTGATAACCCTTTTAATGAATTCAAACAATAGTTTCCTACGAAATAGCATTTCCACTGCAATAGGTACTCTGCAAACAAATACAAATTTATACTCCATACATAAATAGTTAAATATATAATTATTTTATTATCCTTTCGTTCATTTTACCCTAACAGTGCTACAAATGGCCATCCTATTAAAGATGATATAGCTGTAGCAAAAATAGCCAATTTATATTTACGTCCAAACCAAGCAGCTATTCCAACAGTACTAAAGTACCTAAAAACATATCAATCGAATAATTTTATTCAAATTCGAAAATTTGCATGTATATAAATTAACCCATTAATGCCCATGTAGAGCCCAGCCGCTCTGGTTTAGAAGTAAATATTCAAATCATGGCATTTTTTTAAAAACGAATTATCATGCCGATCGATTGTACGAAAAAAATTATGAGGAAATGTGCCTTTATTACTCAAAAAATATCATTTTGTTTATTATAAAACGCTGATAAACATTTTATCAAGAATATTGGATGATCCAAAACCCCCTTTACTACCCTTTACTTGTGTTACTTGTGCCTTTACTCATGACAAATCAGTGAGTTGTGACGTGTTCATCAGCATTTTGTAATAAACAAATTGATAATTTTGGAATAAAAAAACTACATTTCTTAATATTTTTTCCGCGTAATCGATTGCCATAATTAGTTTTTTTTAAACTCAATTGTTAATAATTTATTTAAACAATGATTGTTTAATCAATTTGAAAATTTTGATTTCTTTTTATAAATATTTGACTTTTTATGAGATGCCGTAATTTGAATATTTATTTCTGGTCGAGAGCAGCTCGGCTCTTAATGAGCGTTAATGAAATAATAAAAGCAACCAAAATTTACATTGAAAATGATGATGGTAAGAATGCAACACTAGAAATGAACATTCCAGAACTAAGAAGAAGAAAAACAAGTGTCAATCTTGCAATATGTACACCAAACTCGCGACATACATTTCTGAAAGAATTAAAATTATGAAAAATATGAAATAAATATTTTCCGATTAATGCTCAAATAAGGCATTGAATAAAAATGTTGAACCAACTTATAAAAGTAGATCTCTGAGAGAGCACAACCAACTGAGAGTAAGCAACGCACAAAATAAAAAACATGCATTGGATTTGGCTCGAATAGTAAAAAACACAACTTGGCAGGCACCATGTGCATCAGTAAATACATATAGGATCTTAGAGCGTATTTCGGACTGTACTCCCAAGTCTGCTGACCATTCCCGTAAAGGAGAAAGTGGCCCTGAAAAAAAAAAATGTTTAGTAACTGATTTTCATTCTTTTAAATAATTTTAAGGATAAGTTTAACTGATGGTACTTACTGGTTCCCAGTTATTAAAGGTTTCATCGCAATCAGTTATGTGACTAAATTTAGCGGAGCAAAATCTGGCTAAGAATAGCAGTGTAAACAGCACCCAGTCTCCTAGAGGATGTACAAGCCAAATCGGTTCTACCGAAACAACGTCTTTAACAGCTTTCGGGGGTCTAAACAAAAACAAATAGCAAAACAAATTCTCGAGCCACCACAGAACAGATATCATTACTGAATCACAACAGCAAACAATAAGCTATATATATACAATGTAAAAATATTAAATATTCGATGTATACATCGAATTCTCACTCACTTGGCCGGTTTTTTTCCATAGCTCCGTTTGTTCGGATAATGCTTGGAGCCAGCGACACGCTGACGCTGCTTAGCTGCCATATGATTTATTACACGCACAATAGTACACACAAAAATGACGCGAACGACAGTGGATTTGAGGCTATATTGTGATGGCGTGTTGAGCCGACACAGAGCGTTTGGCGACACACAACCGGCAAGTGCCAATATTTTCAGATTACTGTCGTATACACAGGTCAAGAAACTCCGGTGGTGGGGATGGGTCCCGTTGGGTATAGCTACAAATGGTCAGTGGCTCTTTTGAAAAACGAGTTTGCTATCTATAAAGTATTATACTCAGGTACAATACTTTTTGCCAAACCTATTTGCAAAGTCCTGAATATAAGTATACAATACTTCATAGATGGCAAACTCGTTTTTCAAAAGCGTTTAGAACTCCACTCCAGGCCACTGACTATTTGTGGCAACACCCGTACGTCCTCTCAGCTATAATTTTCAAACTGTCCCTTAGACGTGTGGCATAAATTGAGCAGAGTAAGTACGTAGTTGCTCGCCTGGGTGTCTTCATCGGCTCTAAGACCCGGCGGGTGAATATTACAGTGTTTCCATATTTTCGACACAGCACCAAAACATCGTGAAGATTTGTTTAACGTTTCATAAATGACATTACAGATTGTTGCCAAATGAATTTGCGAAATCTTTTATATTTGGTCAATATACTTATGCTATTAATTATGGTAAAATTACTTTGAAATATTTCTTATTCATTATTTTATGATATTGTTGCTTACGCATATTTCGCCTGGTCGCCTATTGTTATACCGTCTACTCTAGATATAATTTTACCAAGAAATGAATCTCGTCAAAAGTCACGCTGTTATTAGGCGGAATTAATATTCCATTAACCAACAGGAATATCTTTACTATCTTGTCATTCAAACGTTTATAAGTGTTTCTTTCACCATTTTCATAGTTAATAGAGTTTGTACTATGTACATTAATATGCCTATCATGCTCTTGGGCTTTTCAAAATTATCGAGTAAGAAAAATTGACTGAAGTCGAATTGCAAAACTATGTTGTTAAGTTAGATAATAAAATAATTGACGTATATCATTAACAAAAGTATATTATTGTCGATAAAAGTAAACTTAATACGATTTTGTATAGATTTACGATCTTTCTTCAATGAATTTTTCTCGGATTGTTTCTTTTTCGTTACTGCAATGGTACTACTCTGCTTCAGGGTTGGAACTGTAGATATAAAAATAATTTTTTCCCCATTTGTAAATAAAAATTAAGTTTATTTTAAAAATTTTAAAATTTAAATGGTTAATTTTAGCTATAGTAAAGAATCTAAACAATCCCTCAAATTTGTTTCAACTTGTATTCGTATGGATTGCCATTTTATTTTAGACCTGAAAGTTGAGTTCGCAACATAGGTTCATTAATTTTCCCAGCACCTCTAAACATAAAAAAACGCAAAAAAGAGTGTCGCGACTGAGCGCGACTGTGTGAAAGGCCCTTGCGCACGAAGACCCGAGAGACGGAAATAGATCGTCGATTTATCGGGGGATTAAAGCGCGTGCAAGAGACGAGTGGCGCCTCGTGGCAATGCATTTCCACGGCGCTGTGCCGCGCGCAACCGCTTCTCGGTAGTGAAGTAGTAGTGCAGAGACGAGAGAGAGTAAGTACGCGCGAGGGCTTTATTTAGGCTGATGACTGCGCGCTCGCGCGAGATATCCTCTCCGCGCAATTTGCATAGGGAAAGAGCACGCGAGAGAAAGAGCTCGCGGCTTTAATTTATCAATTACCTACCTTCCGCGCGAAGAGCGCGAAACTGTCGGGGTGAGTAATCGGTTGGAAAGTGTAATGGCGAGGATAGAGGTGGAAAAGGTTTGGTATAATATAGAGAGGATTGAAGTTGATTTGTTTATGTGTTCCGGTTAAGGATTTTAAATTATGACGCAAGGAAGAGAGATAGATCTGTCTTGATCCCGGCTCTGTAGTGTCAGAAATAAGATGAGAATCGTATGGGAAATGTGCCGTTTAGTGAGGCTAAGCTTCTTTAGAGCTGGATGAGAAAGTTAATATGAACTTTAATCCTTTGATAAACTTAATTAATAACTGCTTATAAGGTTAAAATTTTTCTTGAAATGGTTTTTCCTCGATTTGAGTTATACAACCGTATTACTATATACTAACTCATTACGTATTTAAAACGAATTGGTTAAAAAAATTTTAAGGACGTTAAACTTAAAAATTTTTCTTCACTGCAATAAATATTTATGAAATAGACTCCCAAGTGTATACCAGGCGTCTAATGCAAAGGAATGAAATGCAAGAAACTTTCATTTTGTCCATCCAAGAGTATGACTTTTACGACCGGCAAAACATTCGATCTGAATCGAAATTCACCGCTAAAAGCGCGCCGTCATATTTTATCTCCTACACATTTACACTGTAACGAAACTCTCACAACACACTTCACACCGCAATCACACTTGAGGATGAAAATGAAATATTCATCAGTCCTCACTAAACTTATTCAAACCCACTCGTGCCACCATCAAATTTCACCCCGACCGCACTCAAAAGAAACAAAAACGCGCGCATCTGTTTGGCGAATTCCAACAAACCATGACACGCTATTCTAATTGCAATGCTGACTTACGAGGTAACCGAGGCCAATATTTTTTTTTTTTTTTTTCATTGCGATATATGTAAACGCCGCGACGCGTAAAGTAGAAGAGTTACAGCAGCCCGCGGAGTTTCGTTTCGGTGTACTTACTTATGTGGCACTCGAGAGGCTCGCACGCAGAGCGCGCTTAAAAATTATGGCCCGGCGAAATGATAGTATTTACGCTGCTCGAAAATATACTTGACGCGTTAAACGCGGCTCCGCGGAAGGTTTGTTTGCGCACGCGCGTGCGAGCGAAGGGTCGAGAGAGAGAGTAGCCGTTCGTCGAAAGTGAGCGAGAGTGAGTTTGATTTGTCAAAAGTTAAATTGGCACGCGAGGCTTCGTATTTTACGAAGTGAAGCTGGGTGTGCATTCTGATTTCAAGATATATACGTTGGGCAATCTTTCATCATTTACTCGGTGTGAATTACGTAAAAAGTATATAAAATATAATTATTATTACAGTACTTAAACATTTTTTGATAAAAATAATTTCTTTATGAATATTTTATAATCACTACAAATTATAGTATAATATAATTAAAACTATACTATCAGGGTTTAAATATATAAAAAAATTTAAGAAACGTTAAAGTTATTAGTTTTATGTTTTCGATTTTTCGAAGGAGTATTTTCGAATACATATATCTGGAAAATTTGAACGTCTATAGCATATCTATAGTATATTTTAGATTTTACGAACTGATATTCACGAATACAACTCATAAATACAGTGTATGATACCATCGAAAGCATAAATCCTTTTTGATTGATATATCCTAGTTTAAAATATACACCTATTCTCAAAACTAAAAGATCCATTGGAAGAGAAAGCACTTTATAGCTATATAGTACTTTTACTTTTATGGAAACCTACATAAAAGTCGTTCGGATCCAATCGACGCTACTATACACATTGCAGCAAGTTATAAAATTACCGAGCGAACATCAATTCCGATGCTATCAACGCGATCCTGTAAAAAAAGCACCGATACAATGTACGCCTATTAAACCAGCTTCTAATCGCTTACATTCCAAATCCTCCTAGTATACCCTTATCAAATAAACCACGTCTCTTCCACCGTACATATACAACTCGAGCCGCGATCTCTCACTTATCGCCTGTCAGCGGCAATAAACGCCGGATTTTTCGCATTAAAATCCCATCGGCCGCGCTGTTTCGCGCTGAAACAGAGTATTATATCCTATACACACACGCGCGCGCGCGGCCATAAACGCGCGCCTCTGGCACGCGCGCACGCGTGTACTAACGTTTTAATCGCTTCATTAAAGGCGACGCGTATACGCCGCCGGGATTTCGCGCGTCGATAATATAATCGCGCCGTAAACATGCGCCGCTAAAAAATGCGGCGATTCACCCCGCGCGGGTCGACGTTCGATGCGTTTCGGGTGGAAGAAAACTCGACCCATGTATATAGAAACATTATTGACTTTTTTGTCGCGCTATGGGAAGGTGGCGATGTTAGGAATGCGAGAATTCCGCGACGGCGCCAATCGGCATTTTTTTCGGACGATCGAGGGGCTACTTACTTGTTTCTTAACGAGCGCCCGCGCGCTTGTTGTTCTATTCGGCTTGGGAGGTGATGGAGAGCCGGGCGCCGGTTTTCGTGCGCCCGATAAAGGGGAAAGTGGTTTTTATGTCCGGCCGTTATCGTGTTTTTACGCTCGCGATGATTTGGAAGAATTAAGGCAGTTGTTTGTCAGGTGGCCGGGTTATCGGGATACACGTTTTTTTCACGCTCGTCTCATTGTATGCGTTTGGCAAAGGAATGTTGTATGGTTATGATATATCGAGGACATTGTAGGAAATCCGATGTAGAATTCATTTTAAAACGTTAACAACGGCGATGAGATTTCGTTCTTTTTGCATATAATATACCACATGAAAACAAAATCCTATTATATGAGCTTAATCATTTTTCAAATTTGTTATTTGCAGTGTTAAAAATCATGTAAAGACTTATTATAATAACGTAACGTTCTATGTATTCCTTATCTTTTAGAAACTTATAATTTTATAATTGCAAAATTTTAATTACGCTATACTTAACTTGCTATTAATCTTTATATAATCTAATTAAAATCATACATTTGGCGCACTTACTTTTTCCTACACTATATACTTCTCGATTTAATATTCTTTCACAAATTGTATACTTTCACTTGCTTTTAATAAAAGCTCTATGAAATCTCAAATTATGTAAAACATTTTATTCCCATAATACGTCGTCCGGTCTATAAAGTGCCTTAAAACTCACATGTACCTTGTTTTGGAAATATTATTCCGAAATAATTTCTATTATGGAAAAAATATTACTGTTAGCCAGGGGTGATCCTGACTTTAATGAAATAAGATAATACTAACTACATTATTACAATTAAAGAAAAAAAGTTGATATATGCTCAAATAAATATTTCCAAATTTAAAGTCATAACTAGGAAAATGAAGTTATTTATTATGTTAATATTTTCCAAAACTGAAAAATATTTTTATTCTTCTTTTATTAATAACTTTACGGGGCCCATCCCCGCTACTATTCCTTATATTTTCACAACCTATTCTACTCCAACATAAGTGTTTGCGAAAATTATTAAGGAATTTCCTTAATATTAGTAATTCTAAAAAGACGCGATCACGCGACAAAGCACACTCAAAAGAAGCAGCACGCACGCGTGCGCGTCTAACCACACAGGCCCGATGCATTCCTCGCCCATTATTCACACGTCGCATCGTTTCAAAAGAGGAACGACGTGCTTAATAAAGCGATGACCGACGAGATTCGGCGCATCCGTAAATTATGTTCTGTCAAGCGTGCGAGTCCCTTCCAAAAGCAAAAAAAAAAACGCACGAGCCTCTGAGCAAACTCTCCTCGCGCCATTGTCTCGTATAACGAGGCGGTAATTTAACGATCCCTACACTTCGGTATATCGGTATATGTACACTGACAAAAACAAAATTCGCCGTAGCTACCGAAGAACCACTCATTGCAACAGCAGAAATGGCTTTTATATAGCGAAAACAACTATGTATCGTTCCGCTTTTTGTACAGAACATTTCAGCCAAAATCGCTTGGCCCATCCCTGGCAGTTTTAGCGGAAGATCACCCCGCCGTCACAGCAGAAATCCTGGTGAGTTGAAGATAAAGAATATATTTTTCACCACACTAGCACCAGCGCTATATAGCATAAACTTACTGTACAGGAGAGAAAGAAAGAAGCGGCGAAAAGAAGAGATCATTCCGCGGGCCTCGTTCCTTGACTCCCTCTCATTTTTTTCACTCTCTTCTTCTTCTCTCTCCTCTCCTCTTTTTCCGACGTTTTTTTGTCGAGACTCGCGGTTCTCTATGCACCGCGCGCGCGATGAAAGGACTTTGCAGAAGAAATTCCCGAAAGGTGGGCGATTTGTTTGAAGAGCCCACGGGGAGAAAGGGAGAGAGAGAAAGAGTGGACGTGGATTTCAGCTTAATGGGCCCGCTCGAGACATGCACCGCGAAATTTTAGGTGACTTTTAGCGTTGGCCTTTGAAAGGAAATGGCTCTCAAGTGGACTCGCGATGTGTGTGTTTTAAGGGAAGTGAAGTGCGGTTGGGTTGTCAGCTAAATTAAATTTCAAAACGAAAGGCTATGGCTAACTGACTTTTATGGTCTGTATAGTTTGTTGGCAATTGGTTAGTTGTGCAAACTTACGTCGGTTCAGGGTCCTTTGGATATCGTTACAATAATAATGTAGATGAATCGAAGTGTGCAAAAAATACTAAAAATTTAGACCGGGAATACCTGAATAACCTCAAATCGCCGTATAAACATGGAAAGTTATGAAGGAGAAAGTTTTATTTTTCTCGGTTTTCGATTCCTGCACATTCTTGTTTACACTTCTAAATATCGATGTAGTTAAATTTATGTATTTCTTATCCTTTATGTATTTTTCAATTTTACATTGAGATACAGACAATTGATGATCAGTATTTATACTATAAAACATCAACTCTGCAAAGGTTATTTTCCGTTTCATCTTTTTAGAAAGAGATTTTTGCGAATTAACAAAACATAACGCATAAGACTATTACCAATAATTGTTTTTGTAAATAATAACGGCTCTAATGTATCACGAATATAAACATTATTTCAATGAAAATTAAAGATAACGCTAAAAAAATACTTGAACCTTAATTCACCGGAACAAAAACTCTAATATAATCCGCACGATCAGCCACTATCAATAGCCGCAGTTTACAATCGATAATCAGCCACGCACCTGGCCCCACACGCGGTGAAGCTCTGTTATACACTTATACACCTATGCCCGCACACCGACAGCGTCCAATCGCACCGTATCGATCATCACGGATCTCCGGGCACCGAGTACGAAAGCGACAGCGATAGATTCGACGTGAGCTCACGCGTAAGTACGTTACTTTACGTACACGCCCGCGAGGCGCGTTTGCGACACAATGGGAATACGTTTCTTCGCCGGCTGTGTTGTTGTCACGCACGATGAAATGTGGATCGCATTGGACTCGCGTCCAATTAGCCTAATCTCCGCTCGGATGCCTCTTGCATGCGCGTATAGGTACGTGCGTCGATGACGGTATATACCAATTGTCTGCGTTCGTTCGACAGGTGAATGAGGCTCGGAAGGCGCGCGTGTGTGGGTTATGGTGGAAAGGAGGATACGGATTTTAATCTTTGTAATGGAGATATCGGTGGGATGTGCCTGCAGCATTCGAATGACAAGAAGGCACTTATTGTTTCACGAATCACGAATGAAAGAGATATCAATTGTTTATGTGCTTGTACATACAAAAATTAGTATCTTTTTATCTTTAATTATTCGAAAGTTGCAAATAATGAGAAAGAATCGTTTTGTAAAAATAATATAAAGATAATAATCCCAATGCTGAGCAAGCCAAATCATTATGCTAATACCTCGATGCACTCGCGACCCCCATGATTAATTACCCCACTAATATGAAAATTAACAAACGACATCTCAATTAAAAGTCATCCTCACACCATTCATAAGCCGAACGACAAAATCTCTCCTGCCTATCGGACACCCATGTAGTTATGTGACAGATGACCGCGAATCCTCTCCTCCCCCATTTCGTCATATATACACACGAAAAAAAGAAAAGCAGCTTCTCTCCGCGCGACTCGCTCGGCGATGATTTATCGCGCTTTCTTCGGGACGCTCATTACACGCCCGTATCCCTAGCGCTCGTTCGCGAATTTTTACGCGGAGCTTACGACACGCGCTCGCTCGCGCTATATAGCGGAGAAAGGCCCCGTAAACGCCGCCGTAAATTTCGCTCTCTCTCGCGCGCGAGCGCAGTTTAATTTCGGCTAGCGAGGAAAATTGGCTGCTCCCGACGCTCTATGTCTATGTGTGTGTGTGGGTATATTCTAATGGGAATGAGAAACGCTGAATTATTGCACTAGGGTGAGAGGAGAGGCGCAGGGTAATAGAAGAATGAGAGTAGCTCGCCGCGTATATATACTTGCGGTTTCGTTCGCTCCGATGTTTTCTAGCTGATTGTGCGAGTTAATTGTGGCTAACGGTGCTTTATTGTGTGTTGTTGTTGCTGTAGCTGGTAAAGGAGGAGGAGTAGCAGCGCGCGATATTCTTTTGCGCGAAATGGGGTTTTTTGGAGCGCTGCGAGCGGCCGTTGCGAAATTCGGCTGGATAAAGAGTTCAATTGCTTATTGTTTCTCGCCGCGCGGAGATGATGATGATTTTGCACGGAGTGAGTGATGACGGCGCGCCGCGCGATGGGCGGCCTATGGCTCTTAAGGGAATAACGCTTTAATGCATCTTTTATTATAAAAGCCGGATTGCATTGTGATGCTGGTGGTGTGATTGGGAGGTTTTATTGCAACTCATAGTGCAGCTCGTGTAACGGAAGATAAAAATGTTGTTTATATAATAATGAAGTTGATGTGGTATAACTAAAAGTGTATAAATTAGATAATTTTTATTTAAAAATATATTATTGACAAATAAAACAGTTTTTTCGATATATTATTTTATATTTCCAGTAGATTTTAGCTCTGTAGAATCATTTTAGAAGTGTTTGCGACTATACAATAAAAAATGAATTTTCTGAATTCTTTTACACGAGAAAATAAATTTAAATGAAAATATTGCGAAAATAGATATAAAAATAACGCTCTCAACGAAAATATCTGTTCGAGAAAAAAAAAATGAAAAATATCCGTTAAAGTCTTTTTTACCATAGGCCAAAATGCATTTCAAAACATTTGCTGAAATCATTCTTTAAAATAGCGAGGCAAACTAGAGTTTCTTTGTATTTACGACGGACGATATATAAAAATGCACTTTTTTCCGCGCTGCACGAATTCCTCGTCCCCGCTCGAAATTCCGTCTGTCCTGTTATGCGTTCGCAGGCGTGGCCGAAAACAATCTTTCGCCGATCGTATATTACAATGACCGTAGAACATTCCGAAAATCTCGTTCGTTTTAAAGTGACTGCCACGATAATCAGGCTTAAGTACCAATTATTAGCTTTCGGAAACTGTTCTGACAAACAGATGTCGGATAATAAATGCGTCGGTTTGGTGAATAGTCGGGGGCGAGAGTAGGTGCGAGAAATAAACGCCAGGCGGGATATTATAAAAGGTAAGGAAAAAATCGAACGCAGTTATGAACCTGTTGTCGGTTTTGCTTGAAAACTGTTGCTGTTCTTACACAAGAGCGGTAATAATTTTCGTGCGAAAAATAGCTCTCAATGATTTTTGGCATTTCAGGCATGTAGACCACCCACACTTTATGGGCTATGCATAAAAACGGCACATTTGAATATTGATTTTAGTACGATGCTTATACATTTATGAGACTTTTTTGTTTTTTGTTTGCTTACTGATCTGAAATATACTTTTTCTGGTGAAAATATTTACACTGCGAATGGAAAATATTAAAGATTTAACTTATTCTAAAAGTATTGTGATATTCTTAAAACAAAATGAAACGTTGATGTTAAACATCACAAAATTGATTGTGTTTACTGCCTAACTGATTTCTGATGTAACTATACTTTAAGTATGAAAAACATTCGTATATTTTACATAAGTATATAGCGTACCGAGTGTTATGTTTTTATGAAAACATTATATAATATCTTATTTGAAATAATTTCAATTCTCCAAAAAAACAATAAAAATTATGCAACTTTATTTTCCTAGCTCTCGACTTACATTATCATTCCATTTTTACTTTTCTAAACACTTATTCTCACCCCTATTCAAATTATCTCTACACACACAGCCACATCTCCACTAAAAATACCTAAACAATACCCAACCTAAACGCCCATAACTCACCGAAAAGCCACGCGCGTTGCATCTCTGAACCTCCATTATACCCCGCGACATTAACCTCCCCATAAACCCACTAAGGTCATCACGCATCTTCTCCAGCCTTCTACAGTCATCTCCGCTAAAAAAAATCCGAGCACGCGTATAGTACACTCACCGCGCAAGTCGCCCACACGAGTACATATACGCAGCGCGCGGCGAAAAAAATGTGACGGACCGTTATCGAAATAAAGCGGGCCTGCGGTACGCTCGCATGTATACTATAACAGTATACACCCCGCATTCTTATCGGCGGACCGTGCGGATCTTGTCCGAGCACCGCGAAGAGTCTTATCTCTCACGTGCCCGCGGAGTTATTGCGAGCATGACGAGAGGTGGGGAAGGGAGGCGCGATGCTCTCCTTCCGTATTTGCATTGTGTGCGCGGACGAGAGGACGTTCAACTCTCGTGTGTACAGTATGTGTGTGTGAGGAGTGAGTCGTTTTTTGGACCGAGTGGACAGAGTGACGAATAGAGCGGCCGCCGGATTGTTTTGTTGGGAGATGCAAATTTGTCGTGCGGTGGAGCGTGTGTGCTGATGTGTTAATGGTTTATTGTCTGCGCGTGTGCGAAGCGTTTACAAAGGTGTTGAATACGCGCTGAGATGCTGGCCATTTCTGTCATATTAACTAAAATAGGAATTAGTTAATATATTACATGAACATTTTTACGGCTATACCACTAATATCCAACAATTTTTTATGTGAATTAAAACATGCACCAACAGAGTTATATTTATTGAATAAATGAAACGAATTATCTCATTCAATCCCCATCGATATACTTGCAATCATAAAGTACCGTTACTTACAAATTAAATCGACCGCATCGATTTCAATATCACAAGCTCCATCCTCCATCAATTAATTCAATCACACCACAATTCGCCACCTCACCCTTATCAAAATAACCCAACTGATACCCCCTCCTCCTGTCCGCAACCACAAACCCCCAGCACGCAACATCGACGCTTATATATACACACACCGTTCACCAAACTGAGTCAGCAGTGTGCGCAGTCCATTCACGCCCGCAGCACAATTAGCCTTTCGCAGTAAGTATTGCAGCCTCCTTCCATAATGCGGCGCGGGAGATACAGTCGCCCATATGGACGGCTGCTGCTGCCCCATGGGAAAGAATTCGCTACTTACCTCCGTCGTCGCGCGAGTGCGTAAGCGCGAGTTACATGCGCGCGCAATCTCGCCGGACCGTGCCTTGCGTTTTTGATATTACATATATACGTATAGATACGTGTGTGTGGGAGATTTATGGGGGTTTTGTTTCGGTGTAGGTGGGGTATAGGTATATAACGGTGATTTATTTTTCCTTGGAATTCGGTTGTGCAAGGGGCGAGGAGAGATGCGAAAGGCGTGAGCGCATTGTTTGAGGATTCGGTAAAAGTCTGTAATATGGGCTTGATAAAGGAATACCGATGATTCAGGTATAATTGTTTGGCTTTAGAAAGTCATCAGATGCGGTGAAGATATAAGTGTAATTAACGTATGGGACGTGATTTGTTGCTAGATATATGTCAAATTATTTTATGATGTAATTGCAATGGATTATTTTTATAGTGTTTATTGACGCATTTTCATTGAAAAAGTTTTTTTTTACTGTCTTACCATATATCTAACTTATACTACTTATGGACACTTCTTCGTGGCACTCGATATTTAAAAATTTGTTTTAATTCGCACTCCATAAGCACAAATTTAATATTTTTCACGTAATCATCATACCATTATAACACCCACTTGTGTAACTTGTTCGTGAAAAAAAAAGTTCGATGTTCCGGCGTTTTCGTAAGAGCCGTCGTTCAAAGGCTTCCCTCCAAAGCAATTAAAATCAATCTTCGACATCAATAAAGCCCGAACAATTTTCATTCTCTTCTTTTACGACTGTTTGTACAGTCGGGCATCGCTCGTAAAAGACGCGGATAAAAATCATTTTGCGGTTTATTGACGGCGGCGGCGGGCATTGATTTTAACTGCCCGTATAGGAGGATGATGAGCGATGCCACTTGCAAAATGACCAAAACGCACGGAACAAAATTGAAAGATGCGTGTGTGTATAGTAAATCATATTTTCTCGTTTTCGAACGTAAATATATATTAATGCATGCGGTTGTTTGTAATCGTCGTTTTGCCATTGTTTCCTTGACAGGATACCAAATTACTCATAATAAAAGTATAATATTTACTTAAAATTCAATAATAAATAAACTATTTAAGCACAAATAATACACCTACACATAAACTATCTAAATACTGCATCTTTAAACATAATTCTACACATCCTGCAATCCTTCAATAATAGCCTTATCGAACGATCTCGTTCAGTTAAAAGGCAATAATCGTCGGAAGTGTACACAATGACGAGGTATGCACAATTATTTACCCAGCTGATTACCCCGAGTCTTAATTGAAACATATGCTTCACTTACATACTCGCGGGTAAATATATATGCATGAGCGCGACGACGGGAACCCCTCCGCTGGTTTCCCAACTAAGGAATCCATAAACGGTGAGTCAGTCCGTTCCATACACACACTCGACGGCCTCCCGCCGCGTGCGCGCACGATTATGACAAAATCGACGAGAGCGAATTAAACAAATAGCGCCGCCGCAATTTCGAACGCAAATCGAGCGAAATGTGCTGCACGCGCGCACATGTCGGTCGAAACAATATAGCGCATATAATAACGGACATTGCGAAAATGCCTCGCGCATATATATAGCTATGCGAGCGCGCGGGCGTTTGAATGGTTCAGATATATATATACAGCGATCGCGACCGCGAGAGTTTAATTGCGAGTGCAGCGGGGTTGACGAAAGTTTCGCTTGGTTCATCGTCTATGGGATCGTTTCGCGCATTTTTATCGGCTATATGTGCGCGGGGTTACGTAACGAGCGCAATTGCGCGAGCGGCGCGCGCACGCGTCGATATATATAAGTTGCATCGTCAAGCGAGCGAGCGAGCTATTTTGTTTTGATTGAATATTAAAGGCCCGTGGAGATGGTTGGTTAGAGATACAGTGCGGATCGGGGTTCGCGGCTCGTCTACCTTAGCGGTGCGGGTATTATTTAGTTGGGCGAGATTTTTTTTATAGGATAATAAAGTAAAGGGTCGAATTAAATTGTAGATTAGGAAAATTATACTTACCTAAATTATGTTGATGAAAGTAAATTTTGTTATTTATTATAGCCCTCTGGGTTTCAAATTCTTCTTTTTCTTTTAAATTTACATAAGCAACAATTAAATGTTAAGGATACGACGTCAATGACGACTAAATATACTTGAGAAAAATCATTAAACAATAGCTACTTTGTTCAAAGAAAAATGCATTTAAAGGTTCCCGCTCTTTCAGCTTTCACCACGTCAGTATAATAAACCAACATAAGTTTACAATATATTACGATGACGCAATTGCCATAATACTACACAAATAAACGGACAACAACGTTTTCTAGCAATGCAATAAACAAACGCACAACAAGCCAATCCTATACCTCTCAATCCCCGCGTCAATCCTTGCTTTTCCGGCCTCTCTCTCCCCCCAATTCTCGCATAAATCGCTCTACACACACACTACATGCACATATATACGCTTGCGGTCATTAAACGCACTCGCCGTAGATCAACGCGGCGTTTTTTTATCAATTTTCCGAGCCGCGCGCACGCGTGCTCCCCATTTGGACGTATTTTAGAAAGTCCACGAACGCGAGCTCTTATCCGGGCTAATAACGGCCGCGAAATACACAATAAATCCCGTGTAGAGAAGGAGAAAGAGAGGGGGAGAGAGATCGCGCGTTATCGCGGAGAGAGACGTGGGCGCGAGTGCGATACATCCGCGGATTTTTCGTTTTCTCGCGCGAGAGGCGGCATAGCATGTAGACGCGCGCGGACAACACGACGGACACGCGGCGTCTGCGTAGCGTCTGCGCGGTTTATTTTTGCCCGGTTGAATTAACGGATAAACGCGGGTAAAGTCGCGCGGCGAGATGTGTTTGCAAATGGGTTGGGAGATAAGGAAATAGGTTTTTTTTAGATTTGTATGGGGTTTTATTTGTTCTTCGCGTGAATAATTGCCTCTATGTTGTAGTCCCTGAAGAATGTATTTAACTCTTGCACGTACTTAGTAGATGTTGGCAACTAAGTGTATACTTTTTGATAACATTTTGTAAGATATATGGTGAAAAATCTACTAAGAAAATAATCCTCCAAAAATACATTTTACTACTTGAAATATTTATGCTGCGGCACTATACACTTAAATATCATCATTTTCATAGGTTACACGAATTATTGGTTCAATTTCGTAACCATATTCTACTTAACCATCATTCTACAACCACAATCTAAAAAAAGTATCGTTTCAAACTTCTTTTTTCCAACAAATCCGCGCAGCTCATCATCATCGCCTCCCACAAACAGCATCGTATATATACAGCAACACCTCTCGGAAAGATCTCTCTCGATCCACCACGGCGCATCTTACCTATAGCGCGCGCCCGTCGACTTTGGCCTGCTTGTTCTCTGCGCCGTGGCGCTCGCCGGCACATAATGCACGCCAACTGCCGCCGCCGCCGCCGCCACACCTCGCTCTCCTCCTCCTGGCAATTTGCCGTATACATACACCACTGCGGCTGAGATATCTGCGCACGCGAATCCGGTGAAAGTCAGCTGCAGCTGTGTGCAGTGTTGTAATGCTCGCGGGGAGGCCGCCGCTCCTCTATAATGCGTCGCCCGTCGCGTATCGTAGAGAACCGCGTACGTATACACTATCGCGTACTTATATATGTGGCTATAGACGCCTCGGTGAAATCTTAATTGCCGACCTTGAACTTACGCGCGCGCGTGCGCTTCCCGCTGAGGGAGAGAGAGTGACAAGTATATATAGGAGAGGCGCGCTGGAAAGGGAAATCCGTGCCGTGAAAAAGGAAAATCCAGAGGTGCGCGTAAAGCTCTTGGCATGCGAGAGTATAGTAGCCACGCGCGCGAATGTGGGTTGCGGGTTTTCTAGGTTGTGGGCAAGATGTGTGTATGAAGTGGACGTGGAGGTATTCGCTGTTTGGGTTGCTGCTTGCGAGATAAGTTTATTCGGGCTGAGAATATTTTTTCTTTTGCCTATAATGTAATAGCTGTCATTTTGAATATATGTACTTTATTGTCAAACGAGGACAATATAACTTCTTGAACATGTAGACAATCGATAAGCATGTTATGCGTGTATATAAATGCGGAAATATGTATAATGTACATTGTACAATGTACAATTGTCTTCGGTTGGCGTATAAACAGAATAAAAAAAAACATTATAAATAATTCTAGTCTTTGACTTACTGTTCAGTATTATTAGCTTTTAAGAATTGGACTCTGATATCATTCATTTCAAAATAAACAAAGTACCTCTAGTTGACTATACCGAATTCGTATTGTATTTTGTAGATTTTATTATATTGTATTATATTATGTACGATTTATCTGTATTTATATATTTATATACAGGATTTATTCCTGAATGTTTTGTAAATGCAATATATCTATAATAAATGACTTCTATTCTCTATTATAGAAGATGTATTAGGTACCATGGTATAATCGTTCATAATTTTTTTACTTTTAATGGAAACCTAAAGTTTAACAATAATTCACTACATAATGTCATGAAAATTACAAATAAACTTAACGACGATTATCCCGCTAAAACAAATGATAACGAAAAAGACCTTTCGCGCGCGCTTATATCACCGACCATAATTTCACGCCCTAATCAACCCCGCTTTCAACAAAATATACTCAAAACTCGCAAATTCCATGCCTCTCTTATACCCTCAACCTCGCGCACTTCTCCCTTTATACTCAACGCCGCACCGCGGCGACGACAACCATTGCAATCTCGTTTGTCGCGCGCGGCGCAGTCCCGACAATAGCCGCACCCCAATAAACCACTCATCGCGCTTACTGATACGGCCTGCATTGACCAAGGGCCGCCGCTGCCGACGCCGCTGCGATAGGACGCACAATACGAGTTATGCCTTTTCGGCTGGGGATAAGATACAATACACACACACGGCGCCTTTCGTTGCAAAAGTGTGCGCTGGCGCGTTAAGATTGGTGAAAGCGAATACTATACGCGGCTGGCTGGCTTTTTCTGCCGCGCCGCGTCTAATGTATACGCTCGCGGCTGCTGCTGCTGCGATATGCACGCGTTATATTATATTCTAGGCTAGGAATCCGACGGCGTATCGCTTTTCGTATATCGCGATGCGAGGGAGAGGTATGACGAGAAAGTAACGCGATATATGCCGCATGCGAGCGCCTTTTATATACCGCGACGCGACGAAGGAGGGGTGTATATATATATATCTGATTCGGCGCGCGTGGGTCTCTCCCCGGGCTATTCGAGAAATGCCATTTCGCGGTGATTAGGGCGGATTTGCAGATACTGCAGAAAGAGAGAAGGTGCAGGGGGTCTTGGGAATTCGAAGGAAAGTGCTCGTGAGATTTAGTCGGTGAAAATTGGTGAATTTCAGATGTGTATATAGGGATAAGAATAATTTATCCGTAACGGGAGGGAATGGAGGTGGATAGGAGGCAGAAGGCTTTGTTGGTGCCGACAATAAGTGGATGTATTCAGTTTTTTGGCTGATTTTTGAAGATGTGTATTTGATGAATGTGAATTTTATTAAAAACGATGTATTAATTTAAATTAAAACTGAATGAATAACACAGGGACTCCGCATAGCTGTATAGATACAGTATATATAACGAACATTCTCTTGACGTCTGACCATGCTCGGTATGTATCTACTTTTACAGATATTATATGGGAATTCCGATACGAAAGTTAATATGTATGAACAACTTTTACCATTAAATTTTAATATTAAAGCGTTAAAAAGCAAAATGTGTTTACTCAATCGCGCAACGATCGTAGTATATATATAAATAAAACACAAATAAACTTCATTGGGATACATACATGCAGCATATACAGGGCAAGAGAAAACGGGTAATGCATATCGCACTATAAATGTATAATAGGATTTATTTTACTCCTCCCAAAGTAGGTCAACTGAATCCTTGGTACATTACCCTCCATCATCTTCGTCTAAAAATCTATACAACAAAATAAACTTTCATTTTCTAACTTTTGATTAATAGCATTGTATACTTACTGGACAGTATAAAACTACCCGGAATCATGCGTAATTGGATATAAGCATAAATTTCTCCTCGCACATACTCGGCACCTCTCATAATCCTCATCACCTTACACGGTTATCCGCACTTGTAAATTCGCAGACAAAAATCCACGCATAATAAAGCATCATTAAATCAATCATTTCCGCTCAAAAATATACAAATATCTATATACCTACAGCTCCGTCGTCTTACACAACGCAGCCAGCGCAGCAGTACAAATGAACGCAATTAAATCCGCGCGCGCGGTGAGAAAGCGAATTCGAATTTTCATAAATCAAGGTGTGCGCGCGCACCGCCTCCCCGTTATCACCTCCGCCCGGATCGAACTTTCACACCTCGAGCACATTTGTTCACTCTCTCTATCTCCGAACCCATTTGGATAAGAGAATTCAATGAGAGCGAATAAATAAACGTATGCACGAATATGTAACAAAGCGAACCGCAGTGTCACTTAAAAACGCCTTGCGGCTCGCGTGTTGGGCGTAGCCCTATACTCTCACACCTAAAGTTTTGATTGGCAACGGCACCCGCGGGCACCATGTCACGATTCCGCAATAATCCGCGCGCACGCGGAGAGAGGAGTAGACCTCAACGATAACAATCGCGAGCGGGACAGGAAAGATGCAGCGCGTGCTGCCTCCCGGGTGTCTCCCCATTATACTTATATACAGTAATAAAATAATATACATGTATATATACGTGAACGCTTTCGTCGGGTGTCTAGGCCGAGCTGCAATATCCACTTTCACCTTGTTGCGCTTTCGAGGGCGAGTTAGTTGGGAAATGTAGGAGAGTTTATGGAAAAGTCGAATTTTATGGAGGCGCGGATTTATCGCCACTGCTGCTCCTGCTGCTGCTGAGGAGGAGGAGAGAAAGAGAGAACGAGATCGTGGCTTATCTGCCGAGGAAGCGAGCCGAGCGCTGTGTATTATTATACGTATATATATAGGCGAGGCCATGGGTTTGGCTCTGTGTGTATATAAACGGTTTATGGTTTATATGGGAATATCTGGGTAAACAATTTCGAGCGTATGGGGAGCCGTTAAAGCCGCTTTTATTTTTTATTGTAATTTATTAGAGTGAAATTCGATCGTGATTTTACGAGATCGTGGTGTGCTTGTTGATGGTATATGTGAATATCGTTTCTGTATTTCTCTTGGTTATGATTCTTTTGTTATCCAATTTATTTGTCTTATAATCATTGTTAGATTTGGATTTTTTTTATAATTTTTCGAGATTGTTTTCAAAAATTTATATTTATCTGAAATGTACGGAGGATTTTATGAGGATAATTACAGTGTTTTAAATGGATCGATTGATAGAAGTAAAAGTTTTGCATGAAAAGCCTGTATTTAAAGCGGAAATACGTCATTGAGGAAAAAACCTTTTATACTTTAATTAAGCGATCTGTGAACCGTGTATTGTTTCGCTCGAGCAACTCTACCTACGTCAACGTTCCGAATTGCAACACCTGTTTCTTATGTCCTAAAATTTATTATTGTTATAGGGGCATAAAAAGAATTATTAAATTTATTATTAAAATTAATTATAAAAATGTAAATACATTCACCTATTCTTTAATAAATATAAAATTGGAATAGATGATGAAAATACCGAAAAAAATCTATCGTTTCTATGTCAAAGTGATCGTGAAGTTTTTGTTTTAACAGATGTTCTGGAAATGATTTTTCTTTTCCATTATTATACTTTGAAGTGTACTAGAAAAATATTTAATACACTAATCAATAAGGAAAATTGCACATCATTTCATGCCTTTTACACTAACTTTGAACTAACGTAATTTTTGAAGAAATCAACATTTTTAATTCTCAGAAAAGTTTTATTATTTGCGTGTAGATTGAAATTTTATTTAAAGAAAATTTTAAGGAAAATTAGTTACGGGAGGTGTGCATCAAGAGAAAATTTTTATTATAATAAAAATATACATATAAACTATAAATAACACTAGTCCTAAGTCAAACGAAATCCCTTCTCTCCTCCTTTATAACACCGATCAAAAGCAGCGATACGAAAACACAAGACTCGGAAACTTCTCCAACACTCCTATATACGCTATACAACACCGGTACGCACTTCCTAGCCCAAGTACATAACTCATCCCACCAAACACCAACCCTGCATCGCGCGCAACTAAAAATCATTCTCTTCACCTGCGCACGTATTCGTATAAACACGTACTGCAGACGACCCCCGCGATATCGAATCCCCTGTGCCGGTAAGCGCGCGCGCGACTTTCGAAAAAAGAAAACACGAGCGAAAGGAGCATAGCGCGCGTATAATATCCGCACGGCGGGCACACGTTACGCGGTAACTCTACACCAGGCGTGCGCTACACAGGAGGAGGAAGTCGGAAGTGGAGGTCTCCGCGTATATATACGCGCGCGTATGATCGATCGTTTCCGGGATCGATTATCGATAATTTACAAGAGGCGAACGACCAGTCGGAAAGAGAGAAAGAGCTGCAAGCCCTTTCCACATTGCTGCATAATATATTTACATGCGCCTGGCCCTTCTTATCGGCCTTATCGATCTTTCTCTCGGACGTGAGGCGAGGAGAGCTGCGCGTTTATTTATACATGTGTGCAGGGTAGTATCGGTACCGTTTCTGTGTAATTGCCTTTTGCTTGCTTTGCAGATTCGGAGGAGGAATTTCTTTTCATTGCCGGCTCGCTTTTCGTGCTTTATTTTCGAGTTATGCAATTTGTGTATCATCGTGTAAAGTGTGCTGATACATAAGATTGTTATGAGATTGTAAGCGAGGTTCTAATATGTAATGGAACATCGAAAACCACTATACGAATATCGTATTCTGTTTATACTACTAACTTGATTTTTTTAAATTAGTAATATGATTATTAATTAGTATTTTTTTCATTTTTGTTTTAGGTGAGTTCACACAAAACAATGACGAAATATCGCCTGTTCCTGTCGTAAATTCCAATCAATCCCGTAAATGTAAGTACTTCATCTATTTTCAACGATACATCTATTTTCACAATTATGAAAATCAATAATTGCAAAGAATAACATCAGTTCGAATTCTAGAAAAACATTTCTTATTATAAAAAACTGTAGTGTAAAGCAATTGAAGATTTTCATAAATGTTAAATTAAAATTGCCGATAGTTTTATGATGTACCGATTTCTTCATACAAACTTAACTATGCGAGTGTCTAACTCGAAAAAGAAAATTTTAAGAATAAATTAATCCACAATCGCCCAAAGTGATTAAGAAATCGTCCAATCTTGCTCCCATAGAAACATAAACCAACACGCCAATTCCCCAGTGCCCATTCGCAATGTACACGTAGTACACACGGCAGCGGCGCATCGTTCCACTTATTAAGTACCATCGGCGATCGCTTCATTACGCGATACAGTGGCGGCTTCGATCGGCCCCCCGTGACTTCTCTCTCTCTCTCTTTCGTACCTATATATACACGCGCGGAAGCTAATTGATCGTAACTTTTTACAGTCGCGCCGATCGTCGTCGTAAAAGCGCGCGTTTCCGCGTCCGCGTGCGCCGATTTCTCCCCGTTGCGCTATATAGTAAACGCGTGATGTTTATACTTAGGCGCGTAGATATTCGGCCGCCGCGACTCGTTCCGCGTGGATCGAGTTTATTAGCGTCGTTATGGTTTGATAATGGCTACGTGTCGCGAGCTCTGTAGTAGTGTCGAAAAATTGGTTTACGGTGGTATAATGCGGCTTGATAATAAAAAGATTAACTGTGAGAAAAGTGTTACTTTGTAAGAGTTTTTTAGGGTTATAGGCGCGCAGCTATCCGTCCGGGTATAAATCTTGGCTGACTCTGCGAATACTGCGTGTGAAAATCATCAAAGTGATTTAGCTAAATTTTAATTCCGGCCTGAATGAAATCACCGACTTATACGATGTATAAATACTTTTATATAGCGTATCGTAAAAACCCGTCTATGTAGGACTAATTGATAAATCCATTCGAATTTTAATACGTACTCGGTAATAAAAACACCGATTTTTCTTCCCGATTGAATCAATGCAAATCAGCGCTGCGTATACATTCACTTATAGGAGCGCGCCCCGAAATTAAATAAATCGTCGACGCGACTTTATATGAATTTTCAGTGGAAAAAGCCGTAAAACAAATTGCAATCAATAACTTAATGGTTTCTCCCGACGATAATAAACTCTCGAGCCGAAAGCGCAGCAGCGGCGCAGCCTAGTTCCTTCAACTCCCATCGCTTCAATTTGACTCGACCGACAGGATGGAATAGCTCTCTAAACTTCTCGGAATCTGGGCCGGGTGCAGCTGCAAAAATTCCCATCGGATTTTCCGTATCTCCATCGGAATTGGCGTCGGGAATTGCCAGCTGCGATGTAATGATCTGTACTCAGCTCTCTCCCTCGATCGAATGAATATTCATGGGTGGAGTGACTCTGCGGGCAGATAGCAGAAATGGAGTGAAATTTTCTTCGGGGCGATTGGATTTTCACCGGCGAAATGGGTGGATATTTGTCGAAATAACTAGTCTTCGTCATAATTCTCAAAACATAGCGATTTTAGAATTTCAGAAAATACGTAAAAATATATCTACATGGTAAAAGAAAGTCTGATTTCTCAAATAATATTATGAAATTTCGTATTCAGTCATTTTATTAATATCAAAATATTTTCGAATTGTTACATTCTCCTCCTCGACCAACGAAAAATAAACATTAAACAACGAAACGTTTTTAAAGAAACCATTCCCAACGTTCTCATAAGTCTAGCAAAACACGCCGAAACACACGCACACACTCACGTGATACCGCAGCAGCTCTTTCGTGCGCGCCGTCAAAGTCATACGGGCAGTCTACCCCGCCATTAGCGCCGCTTCCTACACTGTAACAGTGCGGGAAGCGAGCAGCGCAGTAGGCAACTAACTCCTATGCGCGATTATGAAAAGCGCGGGAAACACGTCGGCCGAACAAAAACGAAGAAAAAAAAGGACACGCTGACACGTAACCGAAAAGTTGCGCAACGGGCGACTCGAAATATTATAATAAAAATGTTACATAAGCGGCGGTTGTTCCAAACTGAAAATACAGTACAATTTGCAAGCAGCAGTAGTAGTGGTAGTTATAGGTATATACCTATGTGCGCACTGTGAGAATCGATGTAAAGTATCGTTTTTGACGCGCGCGAATCGGCACTTGCACACACACAGACACTGTCGTAAGTAAAATGCATAGTGTTATAGAGTAATCACAAGGCGCGGATGTAAATCAAACACGCGATAAAAGTGCACTGTCGAAGCGCTGTTCCTGACTATATGGCGCATATAGCAGCAGAGTATATAATTATACACGCGAGGCGTGTGTGAGAGCGAGATACGTGATGGTCGCGCGCGGGGGGAAATTCAATTTAGCTTAGATGGGTGTTAAGGCGAAACATGTTTAGTAGACCAATTATTTTGGCAGTTTTTGCGAGCGCGTGCAGACGAGGCGAGTTTCTTCGTCCGCGATGCGGCCTCTGTGTTATATACGTATCAAAATTTCAACTTTCACTGTGATGTATTTAGCGGGTTTATTCTACTTGTAAATGAGAATAATCAAAATAGCACGTGTCTGCGCGAGGAAGAATTAATAATACTGGTTAAGTGGTGTTGTAAGCGGAGTAGAGCACGAATGCTAATTCTAAGATTATTTCTCAGATTTCTAATAGATTTTTTTTAAAGAATAGCTGGTATTGTAATTAATTTTAGTAGAAGTGAATTACTTTTCTCGTAGTGCTGTCGTATTTGTAAAACGATTTCTCGATTATTATTTACCTATCTGTATCCTATTTGAGCGAATCGATTAGACGTGTAAAGAAAAAGTTAGTTATATATATAAGTATGCAATATCTTAGATTTAATGTTGTACTATTTCTACCAATTAATATTTGCAAAAAGAAATTAACATTTATGTACTATCTAAATTTCTTTTATTTACATTTTTCGTTACCTTTGCGTATTGTAACGCGTCTATACTAGACTTTTTAATTTTGTTGGGTAGACTATTATGAGTCTTTACTGCTACCATGAAGCTATTTTTATTGCTAATAGCCCTTTTTGGACGTTGAATACTCTTATGTCTAGTTTTAAAATTACTTTTTTTGTATATTTCTTTCAAATCTTCATAGAGATACATTAAAGCCTCCAAAGTAAAAACTTGCCTTACATTTAACGGAGTGTTATGTACGAAACAGTTTTTATGTATAATTTTTAAGATTCTGGTTTCAATATTTTGCAGACGAGTCATATTATCTTTGTAAATCCCTCCCCATGCGATTATACCATAGTTTATGTAGTTGTGAAAAAAGGCGTAATATTTTACTGTTAGAGATTATAAGTCCATGTATTTTTAATACAAAAACAAGTTTAAGGGAGTTCTAGACTTATCGAACTCGAAATTAAACCTTTTGGATATTTGGTAAATAAAACACACCGTCTAAAAACGATGGTAAAAAATGCAGTTAAAACACCGACGTCATCCCTAATTTGACAAAAAAACACCCTCGAAAACAGTTTTTCGCTTATACCTCGAGAACGACAGGAGATATCGAAAAAAGTCCCAAACAAAAACTGTAAAACGTAAAATTTGACATAAACATGCCCTGTTTCCTTTTTCTGTTTTTGATAAAATTAAGCTTGCCTTGCTCTTCACTCTACTGCCGTGTCAAATGTTCAACTTTTGCAATAAAAATTTTATCTGGTGTTCATAATAATATGATGTACACATGGTCCTACCTCAAACTAGACTTCCTAATTCCCCTCTTGCGATCACGGTTTTACGCGCGCGTGTTTACATTGCCCCGGCCTTTGTTGTGCATTCATCTCCGTCGCGAAAAGCACAGCTACGAATATCTCGGAGCGGAACGAATATTTTCGTTCCGAAGGGCTTCCCGTTTCAATCTTTAAATAATTATCTCAATTTTTAGAAATTATTATGATTAATCTTTTAAGAAATATTATAACTTTATAATATATATTCAAAAATAATCAGATGGTGTTGATGAAATTTTACACTTATATTGCCTCTATCACATACAATTCCCACTATTCTTTAGTTTGAGATTCTTCGTTATAAAACTACCTTTTGCTACTAGTTAATACCTTCATACGATTTCCCAAACAATCCTATCATCACGCCAGACCTTCTCAATCCAACCGTTTCCTTATCACCCGTCATAACCGATCCCTTCCATCGCACATTACGTACCCACGGAAGCCACTCGGCCTCTAATGAGACCATTTCACGGCACACGCGAGCGTAGACAACCAACCATCATATACCTATATATGGGTTCGATCACGCGGTTAATCATTTCGAAAGTGCACGCGCGCATCGCTTTTCCCTTTATTTCGCGCGGCGACTTAATTACGGGCGCACATCGTAATCTGCTACCTCTTGCTATTGATCTGTTTCTGGGGCTCTTGGATATATAGTTGTGCATGGATTAATGAGGTTGAGTGGCGTTATGGGGTTCGGTGCATTGTTATTTCTATTGTAATTAAGTGGAGTGATTAGAGGTATTGCATGTGAACTTAATGGTGAGGGGAGATGTAGATGAACGGATTTTTAGTTGTTCTTTCCGTGGGATTTTGGTGGTACTTTGATGTATATATTTTTTATATAAATCAATTTTTAAGATTTGAGTTGTTTGCAACTAATGGCCAGTTATCTACCAATGGAATGGGTTATGTTATTAAATTACTTCAACAATAAAAACACCATGTTAATATATTATTTACTTCGACGTTTCGGAGATTTTTATTTATCTCTCTCTTCAATTAAATCAAGACATATGCCTATATCGAAGAAAGAAACAGAAACAATAAACCGACACTTATTTTCTCAGTAACGTACTTCCTTCGATTTTCCCTAGTCATTGTTGAATTTTCCATACTGCTATTGCCAGTACCGAATGCAGATGAATTTACTGTTTCTCACTCAATTTTCTTTGAGAATTTCTCTTTTTCACTCCTTCGGCCAATTTTTTCCTCCACTTACTTCCAGCTATTCCTTACACTTTTATGGCTGCATTATCTTTTATCATTTGAATAATTAACTTACCGATTTGTCTCACTCTGTTTCGTTTACTTTCCTATTTTCTCTTTTTCTTCTGGTACTTTTCCTGTTTCACCTAATAATTTCTTATACAATCTCATTTATCCTTTAACGTAATAAATAAATCGTCCTCATTTCTCCATTATTAACATGGATCTCATTAATTTAATTGTTCTACAAATATCCGTGTATCGACTATAATGAATTATGAAATCTGCTTATCATGAAGCTAAGGAATGTAGGCTGTATATAAGTATAATCTTTGAAACATCTCGAACGTAATGAATATCAATCTTCACTCATCTCCTGAGTGGAAAAATCACTTTATCGAATATTTGAAATTTTAATCGAGGCAGGACTGCAATCCCATAAACCTACACTATATATATAAAAGCTAAACTATGTCACTAATACCATGAATACTTGCCCAAGATTTTATATATTTCCCAATAAAAACATTTTTTCTCGACCCGGTAATTTTCCACTTTTTAATGCAAAATCCAGTTTTCCCGCGCCACTACATTCACCTCAGCATATTACATTAACGAATCAGCCCATACTAGTCGCTCTTTAACAGCCCTGCACTTTACGATTCGTTTATTGCCGATCTCACATTCGCTCGCTTCGTAAAAACACCATCGATTGCATATACACCCGCTCACCTTAAGAGCCCTTCTAGCTTAGTTCATATATATCCCGCAGCTCATCCTCTCTCTCTCCCTCTCATAATCATCTCCTCTCGGGCGATGAAGTAAAAACGAGCGCCGTGTGCTCCACTTTGCATCACACAGCTGGCACACACATATATACACCGACGGCGCGCGCGTTTGCGAAAGTTCCCCCCGCGCGCGGATGCGAGAAAGATTTTGAAACGCACTCTGCAGGCCGCGAAATATACGAGCGCGCGCTCTCGTGTGTATGTAAGTGTGCGTAATAAGCAAAAAGCTGCGTTCAAATGGCTTTTTCGATGAAAAATCCGTGTATACTGCAGTGCACACTCAGGCATGAGTTTTCGTAGTTTGTTTTTCACTCCTCCCGTCTTCCCGCGCGTGCGCTATATGTATATATACTCGCATATATACAGCGGCGGCGGCGGCTATTGGGAAAGGCCGCGGGCTGTATTAAAGCGGCGCTCGAAATGATATGTAATATTTACGAAATATCCCGGCGCGCGCTCGGAATGCGACGCTAATGACTCGCTCTGCTGCGATCGCGCGGCCGCGGGACACACAATGTTGCATTGATGAAAACAAAGTCTCGGCTATCTCTCTCTCTCTCTTTCTTACCCTCTCTCCTACACTCTGTAACCACCAAACGGCTCGTATACAGCTGATTAGTTCTTAGCACATAATTGATACACTTGGCGTCTGTGTGTGCGCGCCTTTTCTTTGAGAAACTCGTCTCCGTTAATTGGCACTCGGCCTGAGAAATGGCTCGCTTTTTTCTCCACCTTTATTCTCGGATTGTTGCCGGGAGAAAGAGAGAGAGAGAGCTATACGATTCTTTTTTTCGTTCGCTGCTGCAGTCTATGTGCTGCGAGGTGCTCTTAGATGGTCATCGATAGTGTTCGCGCGCTGATAGCTTGACGTCTCTATGGGTTTCTTTCGTCGCTCTCGACTAATGATGTTTTAATGTTTATCCTTGTTTACTAATTGTTAATTAATATAACAATTAACACACATAGGTGCTGAACTCTGCTTCTAATGCCATAGATCTTGTATATATTTATATTTTAAAACATTGACGCTGTAATTGCAGCTCTGAAATAAATCACACACCTAATGGGCCTTCACACTTATGACATTGTCCCTATTATTTGTAAAAGGATTGACAGCGTGTTCCCCTAATCAACTGAACTTTGTACGAGCCTTTCTCACGCTCTTCACAAGATCAAGTGCCTAATCAAATATATAAAAGAAAAACCATCAGTCGAAGAATGTTAACAGATCTATAATGCTTTATTTTCAAACAAAAAACTATAAGGCCTTTCGTCATTCGATTTTTCAAAAGAATAAGAACAATTATTTTTTACCTTATATGGCGCGAGCACTCTAATGGTTACGATAAATCAAATGAATTGATATTTCAAAAACTGAATATTTTAATACAAAAAATGATGTCAATTTATTTGTACTTCTGACTCACGGATTATTTAGAAATCAATGTAATAAGTATAATGATTGTCTTTTGTTTCATTCACATAAAAATCTCGACAATTTTCGTAAGTGTCTCATTATTTTTATTCGTTTAGTGTATAAGGATTGAGAAGATTGTCAGCAATCAGGAGCTAATCGATCTAAATAATTTGCTGAACTTATACGTCGACAATTATCGTTTTATTTGCTGATATTTAATTGATATTCATGGTTAACTTAATTGAACAAGTGTATCGTTCCTGTAAAACAATTAGATCTACTCATCTTTTTAATTTTCAATTGAAAATATTAAATACTACTTTCTATACCTATCTCTTGTGCCGGCAGATAAATACATTTGCGAAGCTAAAAAATATGTTTCCAAACGAGCTTTTGGAATCCCGTTTACTTACTCTCCCAAGCTTATATTAATTAAATCCGAAACGACACGAAAAAAATCCGCTACTTGACTAAAAATCCCTCTGTATACACTCATAGACACACATACACAGTGAGTGACACAATCAGACACAAGCATCGAATCGCCAATCACGAATTCCCTTCTATCTCGTTACCTCTTCGTTAAAATCCCTGCCCGGCAATAATTATTTCTCCCAAGCTCGCGAGGAGGAAAAAAAAGTGGCGACCGATCCGCGCTATACTCATTGTGTCCCGCGCGCGTGCGCACAGATAAGGGACTGTTATACAAGACACGGTGTGCGGAAATCTCAAAACGATCATATAGCGCGCGCACCGGTAGCCGGGCTAATTATCCCGATAACTCGCAGGGCAGAGTGAGTGAGAGGGAGAGGGATAAAGGCAAAAAGCAACGAGAGCTAGTTAGAACGATAATTGACGTGTCTCCGTGCGCGGGCGCTTTGAGCGAAATGAAATGTGCGCACGTTTTTTCCCAAGCTTATGATTCGGGACCGAGGCTAGGCCGTGGGACTTTGCTCTCTCTCTCTCTCCCCGCGAGCGCGTTTTGGAAAGAAGGAAAAGCACGACGCGGTAGCTGTATATGTGTGTGTGTGAAAATTCAAGGGAGCGGATGTGTTTTCTCAGTCTGAATGGCGTTATGCAAAATTTGGCGCGCGCGCGAGTAGCTCTCCGTCGCATGCTGTGTAGTGTTGGGTAATTTTTGGAAAACCATAGGGGGGAGAGAGAGAGAGCTTGAATGAAGGCTGAATCGATATCAAGCGGCCTGAGATATTTACACGAGGTGTGAGCAGTGAGAGAGCCGAAGGTTGGCTAATAGGCAAGAGGCGCGTTGCCCACGAGAGGTGTTTCGAAGATTTTTTTTTTTATTATGAGAATCCGTTGAAATCTGTGTAGCTGTAGTGTGTAAGAAGGCTGTTGAACTATAAGGCATCGTGAATGTATTGGATTGAGCTGTAATACTTTTAAATTTTAGCGGTGTATTGTTATGATGTGTGTTGTAAAATCAATGAAATATTCCTAATGGAGAGTATAAAAATGTTATAACTTGCGAGAATTCATAAGTACATTATGAGTTCGTTGGAAGCAATTTTATATTTTTTTCATAATAATAGAGTAGGCTGCAAAAATTTTTTTGTAATTACATTTCACATATGGGCTCTCGCGTATATGTATGGTGTTTCAAAATACGCTCATTGCATTTTTAAGTACCGTTTTGAATTACAATAGAGGGACAATGATTTACATAGTTAACGGCAGAAGTAATAATACATTTATCTCTGAGAAATGCAGTATATGCAATGCTAATAATAGAGCTATATTAGACCGTGTTAAAAACTAATTAGTATGCCGTTAAAATGACAATATTGTGACACAAGATTATTTGTAATCCACTGGATGCTGCAATATGAGTTTTTAAATATTCATATTTTACAATTATTCAAAAGTTTGATATGAAATGTCGCGTGTGTGTATATGTTTATGTTTATCAAGCAATTAGCTTGATTTATGTTTTTTCTATTGTACATTCTTTTGTAAATTCTATATATCAGTACCATTGACTATATTTTAAACATTTGTAGTTTTCAATTTAAATCTCAAAAATAATGCTTGCAAAATGCCATAATACATCGACGACATCTCATTTTTGTACTCCTCTTGTCTACATTTACGAACTTCGTAATACTTTACTCCTTCATTCGCTACCTTATACTGTCCAATAGCTTTTCAAACAAATTAAAAATCCGCAAAGACACACCCGGATAGAGGTTACTAACCCATGACGTCAGGGCATCACCAAATTCGTCTCGCCATGATGTCATATTATAACAGTCCAGTCGTAACACCGGTACAGTAACGCGTCTATATACTGCACAGCGTCCACTCTACGACTATAGAGACAAAAATAATTACCATCGGCAAATAAGTGTACGGCTGATCAGTCGCGAAATGGAGATTTCTTCGGGGCCAGTCGCCTTTTTCATACCCACGCATTCCCAGACGAGCGCACACGTATTATGAACACACACAGAGAAAGACGAAAAACAGGTAGCACTAGCGTGACCTCTAATTCGGGCTGATCGGGCTACCCGATTCTCACACACGTATATATACCGCTAGATCTGTACTATAGTCTTAGAATTAGGAATGAACCCGGGTTACTCAATGGGTCAGTCGCGCCTAGCGGTACTCTTACGTTAAGCGCCTTTTTTCCCCTCTCGACTTCTCTGTTTTATATCTCTTGCTGCGCGCTCTCGTGTATATGAGAGTTCGGGGGGCACGGCTCTCGCAGCGGGTGGGACGTAACGGGAGCCCCGTAACGCTGCGCCGAACGGCCGAAAAAAAGTAATTGAATGTTACACCCGCGTGCGAGCGTAATGAAGGCTAATGATCGAGTAATGCGCGCGAGTATAGTGCAAGGGCGATTTTTCACGGAAAAAATTTACCGTAAGTCGTCGCTGTCGATGAGTCGGGAGAAAATGGAGGGGGATATAAAGTTTTTTTTCTTCTTATACTGATGGCTGCTGAAGATGAGAGTGAGGAAGGTACTGGACGATGGAAGATTGGGATCGGTTACGTGATGTCGATCGGAGGTACTGTTGTCATTGTACCGGTGTTGTCAGCGGATATAATTGAATTAGAAATGTTTGTTGCGGATTTTTTATGTCGGATATGTTTGCTGTAAAAAGGAGTAAAAAAATATTGGTGTATTTCGATTTATTACTCCCATAAATATTTTACAATCAACGAATTAACATGAATCATAAAAGCATCGAGAATTTTAGCATATAGAATGCCAATCAAAATTAAGTTTTTCATAAAAAAAAGAGGTGACATAATACTCGAAGATGAGTGCAAAAATAACATTTTGGGAAAAAATGGCGTTTTTACGGGTGAAGGTTGGCGTCTGACTCACCGCTGACTCAAACTTTTCAATTCGAGATATTTAAGCGACGATAAATCCTTTCGAATCCTCCTCGGCTGCCAGATAATTTTTCGACTTTATGTATATACATGCAGTTAAAGTACAGGCGTTTCATAATTTCGAAAATAACGTCTGCCCGCAGGTTTTTTCCCTTTCTTTGTAAGAACCCGTGCGTGGGCGTGTAATGAACTTTGTGCTGCGAGCTGCCTCTCGTTTTCTGCATTCTGTTATTTAATAACATCATGAAGTTTAACAGTATACCTCAGCGTGCAACAGCTTACATCATTTACGCACGTTATGTTATGGTTTCGCGTATTTTACATCTTCATTATAAACTAGAAATGTATACGAAAGCTAGTAAAATGAATTCTTCTGCGGACTTGGCATATTTAAGTATCCTTTTACCATCCAATATTAACATATTTATAAATGTATCTAAAATAAATTTTAGATAATAACTTTTAACGTTATATATATTATAATGATTTTTTTTAAATATGTATAGCCTGAGTCATCAAAAGAGAATCTCACGATTTAACAGTCGTAAAGTAATACTTACCATTTTATAACATAATACAAACCCGCCACTAAGAAGATAAATTCCCCAAATAGTCAATCAATTCCTCAACACCATCGCCGACACAAAGCAATACCATATAATCCGCACCTCAATACCTCACATTTTCCAACATACATAGGCATATAAAATAATCTGCATCTCCTGCGCGCCCTCCCTCTTCAACTGCACCTCGCATTGTAATTCATCGGGCGATCGACGGACCTTTCGTCACGTCCCCAAACCTTTCAAGTCTCGCGCGCGCGTGCCGCGCATCCGTGAAAAAATAATACAGGACACAATGACCGCGGTGATGCATATATATATAGCACACGCACATAAGCATCATATGTGCAAGTGAGTGTATATACCGGTTGACGAGACTTAGGAGAGGAGGCGTTTAGGAATTCAGCCGGGGCAGCAGCTGGACTTCCGTTAGGGTATGTAGGAAGTTCGCCTATCGGCGTATTGTGTCCCGGGGAGGAGCGCGTTTGTTGCCAGGTGGAAGTGCTGGTTGATGGATCGGTATACACTGTGTGATGGTAATGAACCTCTTTGATGGCCAATTGAAATCTTTGTCGTTGACGTCAAGATTCTTTTTCTTTGAAAACATTTTTTTGTACAGGTGGTCTGGTATATGAAATTGCTTTTAAAACACATTTATAGAGAAAAGTTATATGTGATTTCGTAAGACTTTTAGTTTCTATACCTTTTCTATACGAATGAAAAATTCTTTTCAATTATTCAATATTACGTTGCGCCGCGCATCTTCCATTATATAACTCGATTTCCATAAATACCCACCGATCATTCAATTTTTATTAAGCGTTATAGAATCAATTTTTCAGCTCCATATATGAACTTGCGATCCAAGTATACGTATCTTCCCTAAATCATCCTATTATACACCTCTCGCGCCCATTTTCTAATTTATGCATCGACGCCGACTTATACACACCGCCTGCGTGTATGTAAATCGCTCGACATATCGCAATTGTACGATTCAGCATATTTTCACTATTCACTCTCAGCTGCGCGTGTATCGTCTTCCCCAATCAAAAATGAAAAATATGACTCAGGCGGATGATGAACTTGATCTTCTTATATACACGAAGAGCTGTTGCTGCTGCTGCTGCTGCGGCGATGAAAAAGAAAGTTTGCGATCCCCCCGCTCGCGTATTACCATAATCCGAGTAGAAAGTGTATCACCGAACGCATATATATAGATGCACCTAATTCAATTACACTCCACCCACGACAATTCGCTCCCATTCCTCATATAATGTATACATATCTATATCAATTAGAAAGTCAGCGCAGTCGTTTCACCATAAGCAGCCGATAATATTACCGCTAGCGAAGGCATCACCGCCTTACGGCGACGACAAAGCCGAGATACGCCGGGTATAAATCCGCCGCGCCCTCGGAGTACCCCATAAAACAGCTGCGCGTCCCTTGATTTTTCGCCGACACGTCGCCACACACGTAGCTCTCTCTCCCTCTATATTTGCATGCTTAGCATCTGGCGCACGTGAGTTCCGGCTTCACCCGCGCGCGCGCGTCCGGAGATTTACACGCGGCCGGTACGTAAAAATCGAGAATAGGGAATATATGTACGTGTGTGTGGCACGTATCTCGGTTGTGGCCGTGGAAAGTCGTTAAAAGGCGCCGGCTGATTTACGGAGATGCCGTAGAGATGAAATTTGTAATTTGAAGTGGTCAAAGGGTAAGCAGCTAGCCAGCTGCGTGGGGGGGTTACATTTAAGGGTGGCCGTATACGTGATGTACGTTATTGTTGTACGTATATATATGCGCGTTAGCTTAGAGGTAAATTTGAGACTCGCATAGTCCGAGTTGATGGCGCGGTTCCCACGTTCGGAGTTTGCGATTATTGAGAAAATTTGTATAGGTATATGTACGCGCTGTGACTGTATATACGTGGTGCGTTTTATAGGCTGAGGTAGCGTTTATGGGTGGCGCGCGGAGGGAGAGATAAACGTTTTGTATGTTTAAATGTGCAGAAAATTGAAATATGGGAGAGAGGGGGGAGAGGAGGCAATCGATATGGGATATAAAGTAGGAATCGAACAAGGAAGGGAATGTAATAATTGGGAAAAGAAGAGAGCTATTTTTGGAGCTGACAGTTCAAGTTAAAGATAGCTGAGGGTGTATCGCGGTGCTAAATTCGAGAATGCTATTTTCAATATTTCCTCGTAAACAATAATTTTATGTCTAGTATTGCCATTTGACGGCGCCTCTTTTTACAGTCGTTTCTATCTGAATGTAACTTTGTGCTTATATTTTCTCTAGCGATTAATTAAACGACTTTGTGTAAAAACGTTAAAATACGCTCTAGGAAAGATATTTATCGAGTAGTTTTCCCAATAGAACAAAAAATTAATTAACGATAAAATTTTTCGCCAACCTTTAGGAATCTATTTCTTATACCTGTATACACTACGTTGCCGCTCATAATTCACGACGAATGCAATCTGTACCAGCGCGCGCTGCTGCTCCAATTCGAGGTGGAAAATCAACTAGACCAGCAGCGACACTACGACTTTCTACAACTGGAAAAGCTACCGTACTACCACACCCGAGACACCGACGCGCCGCGTGTTTACGCGTTCAGCAAAATAGGCCACTCAGCGCCTTATCGAAATATAAAACGACCTATACCCGTATAATCCAATCATGCAAATTATTCAGTCTATACTCGCTGATCAATCAAGTAATAGAGCCACCGGTATATACACCAATTCGATTCAATTAAAATGCTCTACGAGCTCCTCGCGGGACTGCGCGCAGACTCTCGCGGTTCTCGGAGAACGAGCGAAAGCAGAAAACGAGCTCAACGCGCGAAAGAGAGAGTGAGTGCAGTACACTCGCAGGCACACGGAGACGCGCGGTATAAGTAAGTAAGCAACAATGCACAATGCGCGCGAGGCGTCGCTTTCGCTCTCGCTCGCTGCAGCGTAAATCAAGGCGCCTCTCTCGGTGTCGTTGCCTCCGCAGGGGGGCCACCGTATATACATCGTGCTCCCTTTTTTCTCTTTTATATAAAGGGGTTAGGAGCTAAGCGCCAGGATTTATAAGGACGTTTCTTTTCTCGTGATGCCCTTTTTTCGAAGAGAGGAGAGAAAGAGAGATGTTCGGGGTTTGATTAATGCGGGGGTTCGAGGCACGGTCGTAAAGTATCGACGGGTAGCCGGGAGGTGAATTAGGGCAAGAATGGCGTGAATGGCTGGCCAAATATATATATTGATGGCCCGGGTGCGTGTGTATATTGGGGCCTCGTTATTTGACCGTTTTATTAGCCTAATCGATGTTGCCGATAAATTAGGCGGATAGCGTGAGTGCATAATGGATTTATTGGGGTGGGGTGGAAAAATAATAATATGGTAATTCATGCGCTAACGCGTGTCGTGGCGGTATAGAGAGGCTGTTTTATATTTATAACTATATTTTTCAGTAATGCTTGTTTATGGTAGCTATACACACATTAGGTAACAATGTAGTAGAGGGTTCAATAAAATATGAATATCTTAATATGTCTTCCAACTATACATATGATATATTTTGGTATACTTTTTTACTGAAATTATTGATCTGCCAATAAACAAAATTAATTCAAATTATTATTAACAAATATAAACAAATATAATTGTTAATCTTTATATTGCCTATTTCAAAAGACCCTTTAATCCTCGCCGAGTAACATTCCCACAGACTCCCTTATACCCTATTTATACCACGAGCGCCTATATACGAATAAATCCACAGAGCTAATTCTAACCCTAAGCCCATATTCTCCACTTACAAAACCAAGCCAATCACCCTTAACAGCCGCGCAGCGTCCGCCTCATTTCTCGCCTCGCGCGTAAACTCGCTGAACGCGCGCGTGACACCTCGAGTAAAGCACACAACGCATATACGCGCTCGTCTCTTCTAAATGCTAATGCGCGAGGAAACCACCCCGGCGACGACGAGCTGGACTGGCGGATTTATGGGTGGCGATCGGGAATGAATTCCGCGCTGTTATGTGCCCGATTAGTTTTCCACCGCGCAGAGACTCGCGGGACTCTCGTTTTATACGCGCTTATTTAACCCTTTATTGCCGCGTGCGCTTATGAGGCCGATTATTTGGATTTTTTTTCGTCTTAGGTACGCGTGCGAATACGAGCGGAAACCATTAATAAGAGGGGAATAAAGGGGGCTAACGACAGCGATATTTTCGCCGGGCGCAGTATCATGTATGTGGGAAAAGCGCGAGTCTAGTCGTTGCGTTCGGTACTTTATTCCATTGTGATTCCCGAAGGAGGGAATGCGCGCGGGGTGGGTATATATGGGCGTGATGAAGGGCGAGGGGTTCGAGGTACGTGAATTTAATGCGTGTAAAAGGACGCTCGGTGCAGTAATGGCTTGTAGTTATTAACCGCAGACCGTTTAGTAGTTTTATTCCTTGCCTTATAAGCTTCCAAAGGGCATGGGAATTTGATTTATAGCGGCTATTTATGCGCAAAATCGCCAAAAATCATTTTTTACGGGTTTCGGTATTCAAGGCGATTGAAACAGCCGAAGAATTTTCTTTTCATTCCGTCTTTTAAGTATGAACTAGCATCGTCATAATTTTCCTGAATGAATGAAACCGCAAACGTATTGGTATTTTAACTCATCGTCTCGCTAATAAACCTCGCGGTCTCAAAAAATCACCTCATTCAATTTTCCCGCATGAAAAAAAAACAAACAAACAGGGGAAAAAACAAACTCGGAGAGCGTCCTTTACGACCCATAGCCGTAAATCACCGCGAGTCATCTCTCTCTCTCGATCCTAAAAACAACGCTCGCGCGAAACCCGCTGTGCAGATGCCCTCTCTCTTTCTCTTCTCTCTCTCTCTCTACGAAAGCGAGAACTCGCGCGCGCTCCTATGCACATACTTTATGCGTATGTCCCTGCAGTGCCGCATCCTCGTGGGAGTACGCTCGCGACGTTTATCCCCGTCCATGCATCATAAACGCGCGTAAGGTCCTCTCTCTCTCTCTCTTTCTTGGTGCGCTGCGCGTTGTCGAGTGGAAATGGAAGAAAGGCGGTCAGCGCCGCCGCCGCGGGAGGCGAGTTAGAGCCGAGCGAGAGGTGGACGTGCTGCAGTCGGAGACTAAGCTAGCGCGAGGATAGTGCATGTAGTGCTGCTGCCGGGCCGGCTTTTCCGCGGGAACTCTGTGTATGTGTAATAGTGCTGCGGTGTGAAGTTTGAGTGAAAATGACGGAGATGACGATTGTGATCGGTATTGTGTGCGGTACCTAGTGTGATATGAGAAACTAGTGGTGGTCATTGGAGGATTGGACGGTGCTGTAAGGTTTATATGGGAAGTCGGTGGAGGCTGGATTGGGCTGTCCCAAATGTAAGTTCAAACATTTTTTTCCTATTTGTAAAGCGCACAACGTAGGTTGTTTAATTTGCGGAGTTGTATAGAAATGTGGCTGGTTTGTATTATCATTACTGAAAAAGCTCGACGTGTTATATACGAGGTTCAAGTGCACAGGTGTATTGTCCTATGATATATCTTAGTATTAAACAATCACATATCTGAATTATATTATTCATGGTAATATACGAAAAATAAATAAATAAACTTTGAAAAGTTTTATTTTAGCTCGATAATTTCAACATTATAAAAAGCAGAAAACCTTCGTTTCGAAATTCAAGTATGGCTTTTATAGATTTAATTTATGAAACCGTGATGTAGGTACATTCTTTTTTTTCTTGAAGGAAATGAGCAAGAAAAATACTGGTTATAAGTATTTTGTGACAACACTATACCTACGTAACTCAACGTTATTAATTTTTATTATGAATTTTAATAAGACAAAGTTTCTTTAGAATAAATTTTATATCAAAATCAAGAAAAGTTGAGAAAATCAATAAAATTCACTCGCAATAAAACAATCTGTAACGAAATAGCTTAATAAATGTTCTTAATTTTCTGGCAAATTATTTACGTAACCGTTCACCAAGTCCAAAGAAAAAACTGAAATCCTCGCACAAAAAGCTGCAAAAAAAGGCATCGGATAAATTTCATCGATAAAAAGTAAACGCAGCTCTCAAATCACTCTCTCGATCTCCCACAAATTTCATCACATACATACACACAGGGCGCACGCGCAGCTTACAAACTAGGTACACACTCTCCCCGCATACCGAATCAGCATCAGCAACGTCGACAAAACAGCCATACCATATACACATACACAAGAAAAAATGAAGAAGACGCGCCGCGGCGCACGCACGCACCCACACCGAAAAATTTCGCTATTAGTAAATCCCACGTGCCAGCAGCGCGATCACACACATACATAGACGTTCACCTCTCCGACATTCCACGTTGGAAAATTAGAAGTGGCGATAGAAAAGAGATAAGCCGCAGCGGCGCTCCCACTCCTCCGCGCGCACAATAGTCGCAAGAAACCCACTCTCCGCTCGCGGGGTATATATATACAGAGAGAAAGACAAAGCGAGCGCGCGATGTGTTTCACAAGCGGCCGCAGCGCGGTTTTACGCCGTAAAAAGGAGCGACGATGCGGCCCAGCAGTATTGATTTTTTTAAAGTCGCGGGGGTGTAATTAAGAGCGAGGGGTAGATCTGAGTAGACGAAAAAAGTCGAGAGTTTGCGATGCGGGTGTCGAGGTTCGCAGAAGCTGGTTTATTAGTTGTTATTAGAAGGCGCGCCGTGCTTTATAAATAGAACTGTACAAAGTCGTATGTTTAAATACCATAATACGGCGGTGATTGTATATCATTTGGGCTAATTTTTCGTTGATTTATCGCCGGACCTTGGCGAATGGAAATTAGCGAGACACGAGTGGTAAGAAGAAAATATATAATAATCGAGCGAGTCACGGGAACGGTGCACACGCGGCTGTTGTGGAAAATCTATTGACTATTTGTAACACACAACCTTTTCTAGGCCAGAATCGACCCAGTTCGACGAGGATCGTTGTATACATTGTAACTTGCTGCTGCAGATTTAGTAATCACGTTTTCCTCAATTTCGACATAATTGGCCAATGTGTATACATGTATACTCGGGATTTAAATATAATATTTTTAGAAACAGCGGCTCGACTGCAGCTCAATTATTTGCACGTTTCGCAACATTCTGTCCGTGAAATTCAAAGTACTTCAATACTACAAAAAACATACGTCAATACCAATTAAATTGAGATGCGGTCGGATTAATTACCTCTTGTCGAAAATAATTATACGATACTTTTCAGAAACAATTATTTTTTCCTATTATTCGTATAGTAATTTGGTAAAATCCGCGAAAAAGCATCTGAATCTTTATCTCTAAATTTGAGAATTTGCGCGTATATGTGTGTAGCATCGAAACGCCCGTATCTACGTGCATAAAAGAAAACAACGACATCGTGGTAGTACGCCTAGACGCTGAATTACAGTTGCTTTGCGGAAAAGCCTATGGGATACTCGGACATCGCCTCTCTCGCCGATTGTATCTATCTGCGCGAGCAAAGATCCCTGCGCATGATTAGACCGCGCGTGTGTTTATACATATATGTACTCATACCTACACACACACGTATGCAAGAGAAGCGGCTTTTTGTTTGTCGTAGACAAATTGAGGTATTAATTTGACGATACGTCGATCGAAGAGAGAGATACCTATATATGTATATACGCGGCGCGGCGCTTTGTTTACCCCAATGTAGGAAGATTCTAATCGACGTTCGTGCCGCGCGTCTCTCGGTGGTCGCGTAATTATTTGTAATTACACGGGCTTGGAAATGCGCAAGAAATTATTGTTTTAATTCGATTTCTCAAACTCGCGCGGCGTTCGCATTGAATTGTACGAGATGTCACGTTTTTCTGTCCCTGTTAATTCTCTCTCTATCTGCGATGCTGCGGTTTTATGATTATTACCGTGTCTTATTAATTAATACAAAGTTTTTATAAACGGTAAAGTGTCAAGCAGGAAACGCATTAATTGAAATTGATGAGCGTTTTTACTGTCATCGTTAAGATAAGCGAGAAGGATCCAGTTTTCCCTTCGTATTTTTATTTTGTCTCCTATTAGAAAGAAATACGCGGCAATTAAAACTGGATCGAGTGTAATCAGGGACAACGATCGAGTAGGAAAAATATTCGATGTCGCGTTCGATAAGTCGAAGAAGCTTTATGTTTTCCAATGACAAATTGAGTTATTAATTTGATGATCTTCCGATCGCTGATATTGATGACTCTCTTCGCAGCGTACAAGTTAAACACGTGTAGATACGCAGCTTATTTACCTTTTTGTTTCAGTGTAATTGATTTTAATCGATGTTTAGTTGCATCAACCTCGCGGTGTCTATTATAATTTATTCAAAACTCCTCGCGTGCATCTGTATATTATATCGTGATTATCATTCTCTACCGTGAAATGAGCTCTAATGTTTCAATTGTATGTTCCTCTGCAAATGAATTAAACGTGTGTATATACGAAAGTACATTATAGTATTTATAGAATTGCTTGAAAGATCAAGCATTTTGCGTGCAATAAATTTGCTACTGTTTAACTTGAAATTGAATTCCATAAAATTTGTCAAACAGAGTCTATACTTATCCAATTCCCTACCCTAAACACCATTGAAATTTCGATACAACAAACCCCAGACTATTCGATAAAAATGTCCACTACGAAAACCCCAATTTTAATCATTAAAATTCACGTCAACCTCGCCACCAAAATTAACCCGTCACTCATACAAACCCCACACACACACACACCACTGACCTGCTATCCCAGTGATACGCTCGAGTACCCATCCAAAAACCGCTAAACGATTCCGCTCGATCGGGAAATCGTCCGGAAAAGAATCACATCCATCAACCTCAGCTCTCGCACTTCGTTGCGCCATCCGCACGTGAGAGATTCCTCGATTACGGTTAAACCAAAGCGACGTATATACACATCGGCAACCGTTGCGAGCGCACGATCCATCACGCATTCGGTGAAAAACAGGTACCTATACGCGCTATATACACGTTTTGTCGATCGCGGCGTCGCGCGCAATCATCATTACGGGTGTTAATTGGACGTGGCTTTTGTACGCGCCACTACTCATTATACCACCGCGCGCTTCTTTACAGTTATTGAATAAAAAGTATAGCCGCGCAACTGGGGAATATATCTACTATTAGCTCGCTCGCGCGTTATTAAGATTTATGCGTTCATAAATTTTTACGCACTGCGTATAGTGCGTGCGTGTGTGCTGGTTGAGAGGATGCTTTCTCATTAATCACCAGAGCGTCGATTAGGTGCAACATGAAGAGCCTCGCGCCGCTGCTGTGTGTGCATGCGCAGCGTTAAGCCTGCTTTTTTTTTCTCCGCCTTATAAGTACACGTTGCCGTTTTTACTGCAAACTTGTGTTTTTTTATCTCATGAAAATTGCTACCGACGTTTCTTCGCGGTATGCCGGTGTTTTGCCACTTACCGTAATGGATTGAGGAAAAAATCATACAAGTGCTAAAAAATCGTTAAAGCGTATTTGTACCACATATCGAAAATAACTAAATAATGCGGGTCACAATTCGAAAAATCTAGTATAGCCGCTCGCATTATTTAATAACCCGAATTAAAACCACGTCTATTTACCGTTTCCCCGCCACGATAAGACAACGAAAGCTAGTACAACACATATATAGCGGCCCGGCTCAAAGAATCTCTCTCATCGGCCGAATCACGAGTAGGTATATATACCGATAACCATCATCAGTCCCGGACCCAGCAGGATGAATTATGTATACGTATATGCGCACGCGCCGTTAATGATCGACCGCCGTCGCTGCTGCTGCTGCGTCTTCTCGACACGTGTTAAAATGTTTGTGGGACGATCGCCGCGTGTAACAGTAGTGAGCGTTTTATTATATATTAACGGGCAATCGGCCGACGATGCCCGCGTGAGATTTCGATGCGGCGAGAGGGCGGTATTTACGGAGGCATTCAAAACATCGTAACGGAGGTAGTTTTGTTTTGAAATTCGGGATGGGACGCGGTATAGTAGCAGGGAATGGACCTCGAGGTGGTCCATTGTGGAATGTGAACACTGGTTCACGACTATAAAGAGTTCATTGTTGCTCCGTTGTAACTGTTGGTAGTTTAAAATTATGTTTAGATCCAAATGACTCTTATTTGAGAAATTGATTTAGCTGAATTATAGAATTCATGAGAGAACCGTCATGCTATTCTACTTTGAGAAAGGAACAAACACCGTAATTGAACGATTCAAGTAATAAGTAGTAAAATCTCTATAACTTTTAATAAAAGACCAATTCCTAATCATTTTATTATCCGAGAGAATCAATATATTGTTTTCTGTGTCCAAAAGATGTCACGCTGACACTAATCTTTCAAATTCCTCCGAAGAAAACACTATGTCAATGGCGCACGAGTGAGAGTAAAGCTTGACTATTTTTTTTTCCAAGAGCGCCGCCGCGCCACTTGACACTAATAGCCGCGTGCGCCAAAGTGAAAGCGCCTCTATTTTATATGGGTTATGGCTTATATTAAAAAGCAGTTAACGAAAACTTTTTCCTCTTCAAGGAGAATATATATGATTGTACGCATATGTGTTTCATTCAAATCAACGTCCAAATAGAGTCAATTTGGAATCTAGTATATTATGTGTATAGAATCGAGAAAAGTATCGGCACAGTGAAAAGAACGAAACGCGCCTTTCGTGAATCGTATACATATACGTAAAGTTGATTTCTATACAACCTTCTAAATCTTCAATGCGGTATTTAGAAATGCCTATACGGAGATTAATCGCAAATCGATTATTGGGAGAATTTCTCAAACGTTATATATTGTATAACCCTTATATACATCTGAGAGGAAAAAAAACAGCGCACCTTTCAAAACATCTATACTCTATGTGAGAAAAAAAGAAAGACGCGTAAACACGCGGCAAAGCAAACGAACAATTATATTCCGTAATCGGCGCCACTTTGTACACATACTTACCCGTATAGTCCCTTTCTACGTTCCATTCAACTATCAAACAAACTCGTCTGCGCGGGAAAATATGTAGACTTTCTCCAAATCATTGAAATATTCATACGCGCGCGCCGAATATGCGGTGGGCGCGCGTACATTATGTCAATGCGGCGCAGCCGAAAAGTCTCTCCTTTCATATAGAGGTGAAAAGCATCACAAGAGAGGAGGCTGCGAGTGTTTGTGAAAACACGTCGTCGGAGCTCGCCCGCGGAGACGATGATTTATGTGTAAATCATAAGAGGGTGACCCGGATTCCATCTGGCGTTAAAATCGCCCGTCGTGAGTGAGTTCAATGAATGGGCGCGTATATAAGACGCAATGATGTGATGCGAGAGTATATCGACGCTTCCGCTCTCGGCGAGGTTCGATTGTTTGAGGTATAAGCAGATATTGCGTGTGCGGTTAGTGAGAAGAGGATCCATGGGGTTTTGGGCGGGTGATGTAAGGGAGCGAGTGGGCGGTGATGATTGTTCGGCTGTCTTTCAGAGCTTTGGCTGATGGATTTATAAGCTGGATTGTATACTCGGTGTTGCAGTCGGAGTTTATGAAATATTTTATTAGTTTGTAACTTTATTTTACGTCTCTACTTTCTTTGACATATCGCAGGATATAGAATAGAAGAGTCTTGAATAATTTTTTTATTTATCAATTATACATGTGGTAGTGGGAAAAAATGCGATTAAAGAAGTATAAATTATTATTGACTACGTAAGTAATCAATATAGTTAATGCTTCTTTATTAATTTATGAAATTCTTTGAATTAATGAAGAAGATAAAAACTATAATCAATACGCAAATAACGATAAAAAAAGTAATGTTCTGCGAGTAATTCTTCCATGTATTAGCTTAGGTACATAAATCATAAATTCGTCATAAACTGTGTAAAGTTATTATTTAGCTTATTTCCGCTGGAGTAAGCTGAAAAACATTGCTTTTCCTGTCCAAGTAGGTCATAGGTTACACCCATAAATTTCACATTTATCTCCCAAGCCGCTTGTTTCGTTTATTAATGAGCAAACATATGCGAGGTTATAAAGATTGATTTTGATTATTTTGTAATAAAAATGTTAATTTCGTACTTAATCATTCCGATGTGCGGATTGCTCAGTAGGATATAATGCCTTTTATAATTGTCCCGTTGAAAGGAGGTAACATGAGTTGATAATAGCATCGCCTAAAAATAAAAAGAAAAAGTACCTCGATATCCGCATAAACTCTCACAAAACTTTTTCTATACGCACATGTAATTGTAGCCATTGAATATCATAATTAAATTTCAGTTGTACGGTTAAATCTATACTATACTTGCACGATGGTCACGTAAATAGTTTTTTCTTTTCCTTCCTCTTTTTCGTAAATTTTCATGAAAAATTTCACTCTCTGAATGGCAGCTAATTGAATAATCCGCTCTTTTTTTAACAAACAATAATAATAACGAATTGGCTTCAACATATTATAGAAGTAATCACAAGATTGCACACAACAAGCGTAGTTTTCTCTTTGCAAGCAGTATAGCGAAGAATGTGATTTCGCCAGAAAAGGAGAAATTTTATTTCTAAAGGAAGCAACGACTTTACCTATAAGGACTCACACTCCCAAAGTAAAATTACGCTCTAGAGGTATAATATCTTGCGTATACGCAAGCGGGTGATCGGTTCGCGCGAGTACATCAGACACTGGAGACGCAGAGTAAAAAAAATGATTCCATATTGTGTGTATATATATCGACACACGTAACTCTCTTCTTTTTCGATCCAATTAACTTTTTTGCAATGAGCCGCAGCGCCACTTATCCGCGTTTCCCATATGGGTGATAATCGGCCGGCCGATCGTTCTGCCCATTATCCTTATGTAAAAGAGCGGCTCGTTCTATTCAGCGTTTGAAATTATTTCTGCAGAAAAATGATCTATGTGTATGTATGTGTGTGTGCTCTGGAATTTCTCTTCTCTTTTTTTCGATAGCATCTTACGTGCCACATTATCCCGATATTACTTCATATACAATGGAGACGCGAGCGTTTTCTTCAAATTACGTTATCGGCGAATCGGCACGCGCTAGCGGCGGTCTACTCAAATCACTTCCGCTCGAGTATAATTTTCGCCAATCGCCGCAAGTCGAACTATTATTTATGCAATAATTAGGCCAATTGCATATTATACGAAATCCCGAACGTTATTAAGATATTTCGCATGTAGTTGCTCTGTATTATATACGAGTCGCAAAGATTTTGTGTTATGCAACTTGTTTAGAGCGGCGCGTTGGGAAGGATTCAAAAGATAGACACATTGTTAGCGGCTTGATTAAGTCATAAGTGATTGTAACATGTATTTAATTTAATCGATGTGCATATATAAATTCTTGAGGAACAATGAGCGTAAATAGCGAAGAATTAGAAACCCAAGCGTATATAATGCTATAATGAAAAGTAACAGTAAATGCATGTATCTGAGGTGCAATAAATTGAAAAAAGTAGATTTCTCGTATTAAGTAGTTACAAAAGAATCCCCTATTCTTTCAACGAACGCTAATATTGCAGATACCTCTTACAAATTCTATCTAATATAAGATATTATTCAACACTATAAAATAAAGTATAATTTCTTTCTCGTTATCGCTTACATTGTGGTATAAACACTATAGCAATTCATTGCAAGACATTTACTATATCAATTTCTGCATTTAAAAAAGCGAAATTTATTATAAAGAACCCTGTATCTGCGACCTTCCATTCTTCATGCAACCTCTGCACCCGAAAACCACGGGAGCACATCGCATACTTCACTTATATATATACACAGCCGCGCGAGAGTGAACGTATACTTACACGACACACTCCGCACAAAAGAACTCATGCTGCATGAGCTCGCGGTAGCTACCGCGGTGTAGTGCAGTACAGCCCGCTCCAAAAGCTCCCCACTCCACTCGCAGCCAGGCCTTCGCATTTTATTAGAAGTGAAAGTCGCCTGCCTGCCTGCCAGCGCTCGCCTCGCCTCGGCGTTTTAGGCGGCTGCCTATATAAAATATGCGATTGCAGAAATCGCGCGAGCGCGCGTTATCGCGCGCTCGTATCCCCTACTCCTTGTGTACCTATAGCCACCGGGGGGCTTTGTCTTTCTTTCTTTCTTTCGTTTATTATACGCGGGTGTACGCGCGGAGGAGCTTGGGATTTTCTAATTATCTCTCCTCGTTCGTGTCGCTTTCATGGTAGAAGGAGGAGAGACTTGTTAATGTCTCCGCGAGCGAGAGAGCCTGTCTTTATTATGTATACACGCGCGGCTCCCGCTGCGTGCGTTTCGCGTTGTTTGCTTTTTGGGGGAGGGAATTTTTCAGGGGGTCTTCCTTATCTTCGCGGTTTAATGGTGTAATTATATCTCGCTTCGGTGTCCGGGGCGAGTCGTCTGTCTTTATTACAATTGCTCGCTTTTATAGGATTTTTGATACTATATGGAAGCGAGAGATCCGGTTGCGCGAATTTTTCAAAGCAAAGATTAGTGGATGTTGCATGTGTGTGTATGTGCGCTTAGACTCGAAAAGACAGGCTTTATGTCACTTCGTTACGTGATATCGTAGTAACAAACCAGTTTGACTTCGCCGTAGCCAAATGTGGCTGTATAAGCGCGTTTGAATTATTCTAGCAACTGCACAGATTAGATAGCTGCAGTCTCTTTTAACGCGAAGTTTGTTTATGTAAGTTTAATGATTCGAAGAATAGTTTTAATCCGGGCATAATTACTCCGTACCAGTTAATAAAATACTTAACGTCTCGTGATAAACACAAGCCGCGATCGTTACCATAAATTATTTCGCTAAATATATAAGCGTGTTTTTCCGAAAATTTTTCGCAGAAATTCAATTATCATCCTGTACCGTAAATCCATAATCGTGATTTCAGATAGCCGTTCCAATTTCACTTTTGCAAAAACTACCGATCCTGGTTACATTATTTCCGCGAGGGAACCTCTGTTATCTCGGCTAAATATATAAATCAATAACCCTTTCTCCCGAGCCCGTAGCTTTTTGCGAGTGTATAAGTAAGTGCGCGAGATTCATTAGCCGCGACAGCGTGTACGTATGCATACCTATAATACGTAAGAGACGCTGATCGTGCGGGAGAAAGCATCGTCGCGACATTGTCGGGCGATAAATCAATTCTCGATTGCAAGCTGGTCCGATATGTGCGCCTTCTCATATATTCGCATGTGCATGCGGACGTTTTCCCGGATCCGATATATGGTGTTTGGAATGTCAAGCGTGTATTATCGTTGGTAGGTATTAATTGGCGTGTGGTGCAAAGTAATAATTGATTTTTATGAGAAACTTTTTTTATCATTAATACTGTTTGTTACATTTTTTTAAAGAATACAATCGAAGTTCTTTGAAATTAATGAATTATATTTTTAAATAAGTTGACGAAAAACTGCTTTTGCGAAAGTCTTGTTCGCAACTCGATTTATCACAATTTAATCCACTATATACAAAAACAAATATTCGAACTACTTTCTTCAAATCTCCACTTTTTATAGTAAGTGTAGAAAAAGCAAAACAAAATCTATTACACTGAATCCTGGAAACTCTGAAACCCTAACAAAATCCATGTCACGACTGCACTCAACTGCATTTCCTTCGCCCGGCAAAACTCTCTCGCCGATCGAGAAATCGTTTCTGAAAGCGGCTGCTTTTTTTGACGAAGCGCCACCGCCGCTGAGATGCATTCTTCGGTCTAACCGTACTGGTCCGTTTCTACTGCTATATGTAGCTGTCCGTCCTTTTTTTATTATAGCTTCTCAGTTTTTTCCTTTTGATTCGACAGGTTTTTAGATTCGGTCACGTGTTACGCGCCTCGTTGGTTCTGTCAGAGTATTTCGGGATCACCGGCGCATCACGTTTTTGTTACGATCACCCGTATGTTTTTCGTATATAGACGCGTAAAAGTCAGGAGGTGGTCGAACAATTGAATTTCTCAAAATTTTCGGTTGCATGGAGATTGAAATTCACGAGCTCTTTGGCATACTTATATGATAAACGGTATGGTATTCTATGGTTTTTTAAATGTTGAATGTGATTGATGCGAAATAATATTTTACTCCGATTTTTTTATGGCATTTTGTAATGACTACGCCCAAAATTTTTCGTAATAACATCGTAACTTGTAGGTATTTCAATGAATGTAACATTACCTTACGTAAGTTTCGACGCGTAAAGCGAAATGCGAGGAACATAATGCACTTGGATGTTTGAAAATGATTTATAACCCATTGCACTTAAAATTACGTTTGAAAGTAATAAATTAAACGGCAACGATTATGGTGGTATACACACTTAAAGTTGATGCTTTGATTAAACTAAAAATATTTCAGCCAATGCAAGTATGATGCAAATTTTATAAATACCACAGGGGTAACAAAAGAAATTTTTAAGCCGAAAAAATTTGCATAACAAGAACGTTAATTTTTATGTCCGGAACGATCGCGCTTATCAAATTAACGATATAAATGGACGATTATATATAAATATTTACCAAATAAGAACTCGTTTAACTCAACCCGCCTTTAGTTTTATTATAACATTATCTATGAATTACAAATACCTCAAATTGCCAACTTCCTTATACACAAAACGACAATTCAATCCGCAAAGCATAGCACACAAGACGACAGAGGGGAACATAAGAAACGCTTAGTTAGCGTCGTTTAGACAGCCTGAGAAACAATAATGCGGGGAGAAAAACTAATCGCGCGGCATTATCGCTCGGTGCGCATCCTCTGTAACAAAACCACCCCAACACGCGAAAACCGCGCCATGATTAATCGCTCTCCTCGCGCATGCAGGCGGCTTACAAACGCTCATTGTACGCGTTTGCGCAGTACATAAAATATCAAAATTAATCACGCGCGCGCGGCGTTATTCCATTTCATAATTCCGTCTTATACGCGACAATCCTCTCTCTCTCTCTCTCGCATATACATACGTGTCCGTATCATTAATTACCACTTATGTGTATACGCGAGAAATCCCTTCGCGCATAAGCCCTTTGTTTATTCAATATACATACGTGCAGTGTCTCGTTCTCGGAAACCACGCACACTGAGACAATGCGCGAATAAGGTGTACGTATGTGTGCGCGCCGCGGGGGAGACGCGCGTGAACTGCGAAATTGATGGACTCGTTCTACGCGCGTCGTGAGTGTAAAAAACGAAAGAGGAGACTGGTAGGGATTTACGACGGGGGAGGCAAATATTGCGAACAATCGGGGCGTGTGCGTGACAGATTCGGTAGGAGCGGTGCAAGCGCGGAGCTAATGTAATGGTTATACGCCGGCGCACTGCGCGCACATACTGAGAACCTGTTGCGCGATTGAAACTGCGCTTTCGGATTAGGACGGAAAATTGATGGTTATAGAGGGACCCCGCCAAGCGATAAGACGCGCGCCGAGGTGCGGGTGGGTATATATATTGTATGTGATGCAAGAAGCTACTACTACTCTCGATGCGCCGTGAAAATGTTTGGGTTCGTAGATTTGGATTATCGATATTATGTTGATTTAGGACCGTGATAATGGGTATCGTATAGGGCTGTTGTGGTGTGCGTTTGATGTGAAATTATGGGAATTTCGTGTGGAATAGTCGTAGTAATGATTTTTTTTTGTTTCTTTGTTTTAGGTGAGTCTTCGGTTCACTGATACTGCGCTGAAATACTGCACATTCATAGAGTTTAGCTGGTAAGAGCATATAAATAATTTCTAACAGCTTTTTCCGTTTGATTCTTTGCGAAACTTTCCATTTAAAAAAAAAGTCTGGCACAAGTCTGGCGAAAGTTTCTGTCTCTTTCTGACAATGTTCAACATAACCATTTTTTAATCTCTGGTTTTAACCCTTAAATGACACACGTCAAAATGATTACATAAGTTCTACACGGGGTCTTTTGGACCAGTGTGAAAAAA